>JAKKZJ010000007.1:224738-234738 GCA_033441845.1 Pangasius mekongensis
TCTCAGGTGATGTCAGGGTCTCAGATAATCTCAGGTTCTCTGGTATTCTCAGGTTCTCAGGTGATGTCAGGTTCTCAGGTGATGTCAGGGTCTCAGATAATCTCAGGTTCTCAGGTGATGTCATGTTCTCAGGTATTCTCAGGTTCTCAGGTGATGTCATGTTCTCAGGTGATGTCAGGGTCTCAGGTGATGTCAGGGTCTCAGATAATCTCAGGTTCTCTGGTATTCTCAGGTTCTCAGGTGATGTCAGGTTCTCAGGTGATGTCAGGTTCTCAGGTATTCTTAGGTTCTCAGGTGATGTCATGTTCTCAGGTGATGTTATGTTCTCTGGTATTCAAAGTCAAAGTCAAAGTGGAGTTTATTGTCATTTCAGCCATACACAAGTACATAGTGAAACGAAACAACGTTTCTCCAGGACCAAGGTGCTGCATAAGAAAAACACAGAACAACACAGAACTACGGGGACGACATAAAATTTTACATAAAGTGCACAAGTGCAAACATGTGCAGACGCACAAGACAGAACAAGACAGTACAATGACTACAACTCAGGTTCTCAGGTGATGTCAGGTTCTCAGGTGATGTCAGGTTCTCAGGTGATGTCAGGTTCTCAGGTAATCTCAGGTTCTCAGTAATTACTGTGTGTTTTGTGCAAACAGCATGAGCAAAACTCATTTCTTAATCCTTCTTATTTTGGCCGAACTTGAAGGCAGCAGTGTGTTTATCCTTTTATCTCATAATTCTGTTCACCTTATGGGATTTTTATGAGCGTTTGAAAAACAAATTGCATTTTAAGCTCCAAAACATTTAATTAAAGTGAATTTATGTGACTGCTTTCATTGAAACAGATACACAGAGCCAAAATGAGGAACCTTAAAAAATTAACTGCCTTCTGAAAGGGCGTGAAAGCGCTGGCCAGCAACGCCGTCTTCTCCGTCTTCTGCCTTGTGTCGCTAATGACTCATGCCTCATTCCCACTTTTACACCTCCTCACACAAACCTCTGTAATGTTCCCCAACTTTCACTTAGGACCCTGGAGACACCAGGAGGCCTCTTGAATATACAGGAGTTTATTATTATTTTAATGAATTAAAATTTTTAATAAATTTTTTAATGACTTTGGAGTGAAAGTTGGAGATGTTTCTTGGGAGGATCATGATGAAGTGCATGTGTCTCTTTGGAAATGAAAAGTAAAAAAAGGCAGAAGGAGATAAACATTCATAATACCAGTAACAAATGCTAACTAGCTGAATTGAGTCTTTTGGTATATTTTAATTGTGTTGCAGTTTAAATAAAAAGCTCAGTTCTGATTAGTGTTTATCTTAAAGCATTTGTTTAACTCACGATGCCAGCTAGCTCTTATCCTACCGGTCGCTGGAATAATAGCCTACATTAAACATCTCTTTTCTTTCAGGGAACAACTAAATGCATTTTCCCCCTTGACTACCAACTTATCTAGCTAGCACACAATCACATGCTAATCTCAGAAGAATATATAGATTCTTGCTGTGTAGAGGATACAGAAACTATTCATGGAATATACAGAGCATATATTTTTAGCTTTCCTGTGATGAAGTATTGTAAGTAAGTCACTTTGGGCTTCTAAATGTTCAGAAATGACACTCGATGAAATGTTCTGAAATCATTAGCAAAAGGTTAAAAGGATTGTTACTGACATACGATACATTTTATCAGTTATTGAGAAAGATGCTCCATTCACAGGATACAGAAAATCAGATATCTTTTGCACTTTTCTGGCCATAACCTTCAGGATCTTGAAGGCTGCAGTCTGATTGGTTCTCCTCACTCAACTCAATCATGAATTCAGAAACATGATGAATTTTTGGAACAAAATACAGAAACTGGACTGAAAAATGTTCACAGAATCTCGTCAATAATAATGATTAAAGAGTTTCATGTTAAAGCAGTTAGTGGTGAGTGAATGAGATAACATCATGTTCACTAGCAGGCTATGAGAAAAGATCTGTGATTAGTCATCTTTCTGTGAAAGTAGATGTCTCTGGCATGTTTATTGACGAACCGTTTGAGACTAATTGCACGTAGAGAACCTGATTGAATAAAGTATTTATCTCCGGGACAGTACCTGCTGTAGGATGTTGTTCATAAAGGAAGGTTTATCCCTCATTATAACAGCATGCTTAATCAACCTGCACCATCAGGCTCTCCTTCTCATCCTTCTTCTGCTAACAGGCTCCCCATGAGGACAGCATGATGTGACCCGCACTGACTACATGTTTCAGAGACTCTTCCAAAGCGTCCATCATTTCACAGACGAGTGAACACGGCGTGTGGTGGTGCTGGGCAAAAACGCTTCCCAACACAAGAGGCAACATCTGGCTGTAAAATCACAGAGACGTCTATCCACATGGGAATAAAACACTCAGCCTCGCCTCCAGCTCATCCAGAAATATGAAGCAATTTCAGCTGGAATTTTAGGTTTAAATGTGTCAAAAGTGTTTTCTGGGATGATCCTGAGAGAAATATGTAACTTTCCTGCTGTTCTTCAAAAATCAATTAGCATGTTAGGCTTGCAATCCAAAATATTAAATATTCCGAAATCTCAATTTTCTATGGCTCCGGTTTAAAGGAAAGATGTGCGTTTAGCACAAATCAGCCGAGATGTGAACTTAGCTATAAGGTTAATCTGGCTAACATGTAAGTTTGTTACCCAAAATATTACCTATAAATTCTCAACTAAATCTTTATATTCCCTTTATTAAAGTCATTGATCCCATTTTAATAGAAATAGAAGCAGTAATATTTAACTTATTTACACATTTAAGATCATTTCCTGCTTTCTGCTATTCTACCGTTATTCTTTGGGAGGAGGAGCCTAAGGAGCAGACCAAAACCTAACTACACTTAGGGAAATTAGTTGTGTGTGTCCAAGACGGTGCTCTCCATAAATAATGTTGCAGTGTTGAGCTACGCGGAGAGGTTTAGATCACGTTCACAGGACAGCTGATAAAAAAACCAACAAAACTTTGACTAAATGGTGAAAGCGCACCTCCTAAGTGCGGCTCGTGCTAAATCTTCCAGTAATGCAGCTCAGCCACTGCATTAATATGAAATGATGGAGATTTACAAAATGTTCATTAAATTAAAATAAAGAAGTGATTTAAACTTGACAGCGTAATCTGTATATGAAATCACAGGAACTCATCCACATTCAAAGCCGATGAATCGAGGCTCACATTAGAGTCTCCTTATACACAAATTTTCACAAACATAGTTTTTACACAATTTTCATGAACACCAAATTTCCCTCTCCTGTGAAAGATTTACGAATACAGGAGTTCATATCCTGCATGAAAATTGAAGCCCATTCTCTTAAGAGGAAGTAATGAGAGAAAGGTCTGTGACTTTTGATATTTTTATTGAAGAGAGTTCTTCACAAACGTCCCACTGAGTCGATGAGCTTTAAGAAAATGGCGCTCTAGTCTCTGAAATCCGAATGCTCTTTTTCATTGCGACCTTCTTGCACTTTTTTATGGAAACCAAACCTGGCAAAGTCAGACCCTTAAAGTCGGTAAAGTGTAGTGATCGCTCGCTCGCTCCGCAGCACGAGTGACATTTAGATAAAGGTGAAGAGAAAAAACGCCCGGCTGTGGCAGAGACGCCCTTTACTGTCTCTCAAAGTCAAATTACAGCTCAGCATCTGACATTTCCATTGTACCGACACAGCACTGCTTTATTCACCTCATTAGTCCATTAGGTACATCAATGATTCCACTCATACGACCAACAGAGAGAGAGAGAGAGCGAGAGAGAGAGAGAGGGATGGAAGGAAGAGAGACCTTAAGGACCTTCTCAAAGACCTGTGAAGAAGAGAAATGACAAGAAGCAAAACTTCTTCCCCTGAGAGCAATTCAAAAAGAACAAAGAATAAAAAAATGTTTGGAAAAAAGACAGAGAGAGGAATGAAAGGAACGAGATAGACGTGAGGAAGAAAACGAGCTTGAGAGTGGATGTAGAAGGAAAAGAAAAGAAAGAAGACAAAAGAAAACTTCCTGCACTTGCTAATCAGTAAGTATGAAATATAAAGAAAGAATGTAAGAAGAAGGAGGAAGAAATTTCTTTATGATGGATACTTAAGGACGGAGGATAAAAGAAAAGACATGAGACAAAACTATTTGCGAAAGCAAATAAATTGTCATCTTTAAAAAAGTTTTAATTGCTCCAGAAACTGGGTTTTCAAATCTGTTAATTATCCATCACTCATGACGCAGGTCAGGAAATGGATCTAAAAATACATAAAATACAATTAATCACAATCAGGGCCTTAATAAGATAAAACCTGATCAGTGAGGAGGAAGCTGAAGTCCATAAACATCCCAGTTTCCTAATTACACACTTTATTTAATTCACGTTTCCAAATCAGCTGTTAAACTCCACATCTAATAACACACTGGTGAAATGATTTGCACTTAAAATGTTCTTCCTGAGACACAAACCACAAAACTCAGCTCCTGAACTTCACCAAGCCTCAGTGCAGCTACAGAAGTTGTGTTTTTGTGATCAGACTAAAATTAAACTTTTTATTCATAAACTCCAGCAGCATGTCAGGTGTAAAAGATCTCCTGCACAATCTGGAAGTGGATCAGTGACGAGCTCGAGGGCATGAATTCTGCTGAACAGCAGGATATTTCAGCTCACATCCTGGTTGCCTCTGCCACAAGGTTACAACTTGGCCCTTGATGGACATTTTCCCCCATTTTTCTGCCCAGTTTAGTCTTGGCCAGTTCCACCAGTCAGCTGTACTCTGAGACACGTGAAGAAATCTGCATCTTTTAGAACCGCTGCTCATACTGCGTCACAGTGCGGCGTAACACACACTCAGAGGAAAGCGCCATCTGCCCTCTTCCACATACATGAGCTCACAGACGCCTATGATTACCTGGTGTCAGTGTGATTGACAGGCGAGAGAGTGAGAGTGAGAATATGCCCCTCCCACCCTGAAAGCGCAAGACATCTGTGACACTTGAATGATTTGAACAATAGAGAATTTGTTTCTGTTGGGCCACTCAGGAGCCTCTTAGAAACACTGCAGGACATGAAATGGCCATCTTAGTCTCTAGGTCTCTGGACATGGAGGCTTCCTCCATACCAGTGTTTGTTGTATATATGCCATAGGTCATGCCTCACACACACACACACACACACACACACACACACACACACACAGGGATTAGTACTGATATTCCTCTACACTGTGCGTCTGGTGAATAGCGAGTTACAGATCAGCAGAGATGCTCAGCTCTTGGTTCTCAGTGTGTGTCGGTGTCTGTCGGTGTGTGTTGAGCTGAACGCAGTGTGCTGTAACTCTACTGTACATTCACACTGCTGCACTATTTATATCTCTCACTGAAATATCACTCGCTCCCATTCAGCTCAGCACTGAAATATCAAACCGTGAGCTGAGATCCAGAGTTCAGAGCTTCCTGCAGGCCTGAACCAGCTAAAAGACACAAATTCTGCCTCTCTCTCTCTCTCTGTCTCACTGTCTCACTCTGTCTTACTGTCTCGCTCTCTCGGTCTCTCTGTCTGTCTCAGTGTCTCTCTGTCTCACTGTCTCTCTTTCTGTCTCTCTGTGTCTCATTGTCTCACTCTCTCTCTCTGTCTCACTGTCTCACTCTGTCTTACTGTCTCTCTCTCTCTGTCTCACTGTCTCTCTGTCTCGCTCTCTCTGTCTCTCTGTCTGTCTCAGTGTCTCTCTGTCTCACTGTCTCTCTTTCTGTCTCTCTGTCTCATTGTCTCACTCTCTCACTCTGTCTCACTGTCTCACTCTGTCTTACTGTCTCTCTCTCTCTGTCTCACTGTCTCTCTCTCTCTGTCTCACTCTCTCTCTCTCTCTGTCTCACTGTCTCTCTCTCTCTGTCTCACTCTCTCTCTCTCTCTGTCTCACTGTCTCCCTTTGTCTCTCTCTCTCTGTCTCACTGTCTCTCTGTCTCTCTCTCTCTGTCTGTCTCTCTGTGTCTCTCTCTATCTGTCTCACTGTCTCACTGCCTCTCTCTCTCTATAGTATATATACCTAAAGCTTGGACATACAACGAGGAACACAAACGGCTGTAGATCAGTAAAAAGACCTAAATAATGGACATCAATCACTGACCATGGAACAGAAAGGGGCGGGGCTTGTAGAGACAGTTGGCGCAGTCTAAATCCGGTTTTATTTTGTGTGATTTCCATGTCAGATGAAGATAGACATGTGATTAAAGAAACTGACTACATACTGCTTACGTCATGATAAACAGACAAAGAGAAATGAGCCATCGGGTTAATAGTAGCAGGATGAGATTGGAGGTATTCGTGCTGATGACAACATGAACGTCCATTCGAACATAAACGTTTCATTTCATTGGTGGATTTTAGACGTCTGTCATAGCAGGGCTCAGAAATTCACTCCCACTGACACGACATTGTACTCGACTGTGTTTGGTCTCAGTGGCACTAAACATTATGTTTTCTAACATCGCTCATCTCATCCCTTTCACAGTGCGATTTTCGTCTCTGACAGCAAAATCAGGCAGAAAACCTTCCAGGGCAAAGTCAATGTTCTTTACATCACAAACATTTTCACCATCAAGTACAAAGCGCTCAGTTTTTCTTCTCCTGTTTACCAAAACCACTACATTTCTAGAGCTTCAGGAAAAGTCATCCAGAATCTACTCCTCTTTCATCTTATTAAAGCAGAAGGTGAAATTTCATTACCCGTTCCTCCAGGATCATGATTTGTTTCTGTGACAGAAACTTCTAATATCATGGACTCTGTTTTCTACATCTTCAGCGCTGCTCTGTGACATATTGCTATTTTTATGACAGTACAAGGTGTGTTTTGTCATCTGTAGCTCCTGCATTATGAGATCCTGACACACAGAAATGGCAGTGAGGCTGTGCGAGACAGAGTGTCTGTAATTTCATTAAAAAGTGCGACCTTGCTGTAGAAGGACTGCGTCTATTGAACCCAGCACAATCTGTTTAGTGTCATTAGCCATTGGATCTTGTATTAGATATTATATACAGCACTTTTTAAATGTCTGGGGTTCATATAGTAGTTTTTAATCTGGCTAAAAACCAATAGCTCAGTGCCATTACAGACTTAAAGTATTTTAATTAACCCCTCTCTAAATACGGCTGTTTAATGGAGCGATTATTCAAGTGGCCTTTAAATAACGAGTGAATAAAGTGTGCAAGTTCATTCATACTGAAATCAGCACTTACGTGTGAGTGTGTGACCTTTCTTTACGTACTACACACACACACTCACACACACACACACATACACACAGAGTTAATAACGAGGTGAAGTGGTTGAGAAATCACAGACTCTTATTTTACACCTGCATACATTAATGAAGCACTTGTGCAAGCTGCTTCATTTTTACCAACAGTGAAGCAAGACAAAGACACAACCAAATAATAATAATAATAATAATAATAATAATAATAATAATAATAATAATGAAACTGTTAGAGAAATTTGCAAAAATCTAAAACAAACAGCACGAGACCTGAAATTGTGCGCTCAGCAGTGTGTGTAAATGGTTAATTAAATATATCATTGGGTTATTGGTAATTAGGTCTGTCACTGGTTTAGTGGTTATCTCTCGCGGCTCTCGCGCCCACATGACGTGGGTTTGATTCCTGCTCAGGGACAAGGTTAAGAACATGAGAAAAGCTCCATTAACAGGAAACCCCACTGCTGCTGAGCTACATGAAATGAAGCGTCACTGCCGTTATGACCTTTACCCTCATACAGACCATGCTGATGGAGCTCCACCCACATCACCTCTTCAGATTAATGGCAGGCTGTGATCACTCAGGATCACTCAAACCCGCCTTGCTCCAGTGATCAGTCCTGGTGGTCCTCAAGGCCAGGTTATCTCTGCACTTATTAGCATAGCAGTGTTTGAAGTTTTCTCTGACCAGGAGCTTATCATTGCTGACCACAGCCTTGTACATCACCAGTCCCAATTGCTGGTCCTGCAGAACCTCGCGTTCTGCACATGTGAATGTTCTCCTGCTCTAACGCACCTGCGCTTCATTAGCTGAAGTGGACAGGAGAACATGAACACATTTTCCATTTCTGGATGAGAGTACGCTGTGTGGGTTTCTTCTGTCAACTGTCTGTCTGTCCCTCTGTCCCTCTGTCTGTCCCTCTCTCTGTCTGTCCCTCTCTCTGTCTGTCCCTCTGTCTGTCTGTCCCTCTGTCTGTCTGTCCCTCTGTTCCTCTGTCTGTCCCTCTGTCTGTCTGCCCCTGTTAATGTTTGTTTCTGTGTCTGTCTTCTGTTTTATTGTTTCATTATTTCTGGTTGTTCATCAGATATGTCTAAAAACTCCAGATATGGGCTTGAGAGGTGGATTTCTCCTGGACCCTGATCCTTCACGTGTGCTGTTTGTGTCTGTGTCTTGTGTTCTCTCATGGTCTGACAGCAGCGTCTGATCAGTTTCAGCCTGTTTTTTTTTATTTCCCCTACGGGGGATCAATAAAGGTGCATCTTATCTTACTTTCATCAATGGTGGTAGACTTCACTCTGCTCTGCTCCTGTTTGTACAGGACAGGGGTTCTCCAGGAACAGGGTTGGGAACCTGTGTTGTAGATTATTAGATGACACACATCCTCTTGTCATCACATGATCCTAATTGAGGACGGATCCTGAAGCATTCTGGTGTAATTGCACAGAGGTCCAACTTCAAGTGTGAGACTGAGCCTCTGCTACGAAAAACGATGACACACCTTTCCACATAAAGCAGAAAAACGTATCCCCAGTGGAGGAGTTTAAGTAGCTTTGGGTTTTATTAATGAATGCTGGGAGCGAGGAGCGAGCAGGTTAGCAACAGAGGCAGCAGTAGACAGCAGTGTGGTGGCTGTGAGGATGGAGATGAGCTTTAGAATGAAGTTTTCAGTTCATGAGCCTGTCTATCTGTCTTTCTATGTGGAGAAAATATCTCCACATTCACATTACAAGCTTCTGATTTTTCACATTTGTAATCACGATTGAGATAGATCTGTGTTTGAAGTGAACACACCTTTCCTCCAAAAGGCTCTGCATGTGAAAGTCCACTTATTGAGTAGTTGTTTGGAAAACTACTTGGTTTCAGTTCCTTCCAGTTTTACTTGAGTCAATTCTCCAAAAATCTATAAATGGCTGTAAATTTCATGTCCTTCCAGTGAATATAGTCACTGCTGTCACAGTGAGGCTGACACTGATATCACATATAGGATAAGAATCTGATTTGAAAAAAAAAATCATAATATCAGTATCATGATAAATTATGTCATAATGCACTTTTCTGAGATATCATGACTATCGTGTGATCTTTTACTTAAATGTATTTTTCTTATAATTATGAACTGACTGGCAGCTTATTTGATGTCAAAATTTATATTTAATCTTTAAAATTGTAAAATGTAAAGGATTTTTAATTATGTTCTCATATATTTCTGTCTGATTGCCCAGCCCTAGCGTGAACGTGTCCCGTTATCTCGGACATGTGGATCTCTGCTGCGTGCTCCAGGTCAGACAGCTGAATCTGATGAGGACGATCTCAGGGAGGTGCAGCAGGAGCATCCAGGTGAGACGAGGGCCCGGGGTCGGCCAGAGGGATTATATCTCCTGTCTGCCTCGGAGAGCCTCAGGGTTCCCCAGGAGGAGCTAGAACACAGTTATGTGCAGTTCTCTTCTCTCGCTCCTCCTGTTCTCACTCAGACCTGCGACAGGACCGAGAGACGAGGTAAGAGCTCATTTATTTTCTGGAAGGATGTTGGCAGAATTTTCTTACCGTGTGTCACAAATAACGTAATTCAAATGCACACCGTGCAACACACACACTCCTGTCAGTTACAAAATAAATCACTGCGACGCTCCTGAAATGAGGAAGTAGTAATTAAATTTAGCCAAAAGCCAAATAAGAGTTTAAACGATGCCCAGGTTTCCATGGTAACTGTTTGATCTCACAACAAAAAAGATGCGATTCA
>JAKKZJ010000007.1:237238-238453 GCA_033441845.1 Pangasius mekongensis
CTCTCTATTCATGCTGTAACAATGATAAATCCTTTTTTCATTATTTCTCCTCACAAACACCTCTCACATGACTTTGACCTTGTTTGATGTCAAGACCATGTCAACATGAAGATTTAGACAGAATTATGTAAGAAAAAAGGCTTATAAATATAATAAAAAGCTAGCAGGCATCGCCTACCTGATACACATACAACATGCATATGCAAATGATATGCAAATGAGCTGGAGGCTTTAAATGATGCATTTTTTGCATAATGAGGATCGACTCAGACTTCTTCACCCTGCTTCATCTGTTTTATTTCGAAGATGATTTAGAGACAAAAGAGCAAGAGAAAGAGAGAGAGAGAGCACAAACACCTACACACACACACACACACACACACACACACCCCTCTAGATTTCTGATGAAGAACCGTGTTCCTCACCTGCTCTACCTGTCTGATCATCTTCATCCCTCTCTCACACACAAAACTAGCATCTGTCATCCTGACAAATCTGAAGGAGGAGGGTGTGAATGAACATGTGAGGAAGTGTGTGTAGGTGCATGTATAGGCGTGTGTGTGTGTAGGCGTGTGTGTGTAGGTGTGTGTGTGTGTGTGTGTGTGTGTGTGTGTGTGAGAGAGAGAGAGCCCTGGAGGTTTCTCTCTCAGTGGGATTCAGAGACTCAGCCTCGTCAAAATGACGTCTTTCTGTTTGTGGCTTCAAGCGCGGCATGAAAGAAGAAGAGGCTGGATAGAGAGGAGTGTGTGTCTGAACAGTGGGATATCTGGCAAATGGGCACACACACACACACACACAAAGACACACACACAAACACACACACACACACAGTTGTATTACTCGAGGAGACCAAATGTTCTCATAAGAACTGTGACTTATGAGGTTCTTTTACTGGTACTCAAAGTTACCTGCTTTTATTTAATTCAATTCTATTAAATTCAGTTTTATTTGTATGTCGCTTTTAACAGTGGACATTGTCACAAAGCAGCTTTACAGAAATAAATGGATTAAAAAATATATTGAAAATATGTGAATTTATCACTAATGAGCGAGTTAGAGGTGAAGGTGGTGAGGAAAAACTCCCTGAGATGATATGAGGAAGAAACCTTGAGAGAAACCAGACTCAAAAGGGAACCCGTCCTCATCTGGGTGCAACAGATAGTGCGATTATAAATAAATCCCTTCTATTATTGTGCGCTATAAGGACAAATAGTG
>JAKKZJ010000007.1:247153-262142 GCA_033441845.1 Pangasius mekongensis
CTCCACACAGACACGCGGAGAACATGCGAACCTCCACACAGACACGAGGAGAACATGCGAACCTCCACACAGACACGAGGAGAACATGCGAACCTCCACACAGACACGAGGAGAACATGCGAACCTCCACACAGACACGCGGAGAACATGCGAACCTCCACACAGACACACGGAGAACATGTGAACCTCCACACAGACACACGGAGAACATGCGAACCTCCACACAGACACGAGGAGAACATGTGAAATATTATTGTACATGTTAAACATACAGTATAGTGATGTATACTCCTGATTATCAGCACATGTATTTTTAGTATAATTAATCACTATTTTATTTTATTATATTATATTATATTATATTATATTATATTATATTATATTATATTATATTGTGTTTTATGAAAGCACACTTCAGTATTTCAGAGCTGTGGGTTTTAACAGTAAGAGATAAGCATCGTTCTGTCAGAGGAGAATAAAACAAGATGAAAAGCCTCCATCTGTCTGAGAGGAAGGAGCAGCTGAGCTCTGTGTGTGTGTGTGTGTGTGTGTGTGTGTGTGTGTGTGTGTGTGTGTGTGTGTGTGTGTGTGTGTGTGTGTGTGGGACACTTGGCTAAGTGTGTGTGAAGGCCTAAGTACGATTATTGAACTTTAAATTCATGAGAAAAGTAAATCTGATGCGTATTCCTGGGGGATTTTCTCCACATTAAAGGTGTGAAGTGTGCTGCGTGATGTAAAAGCTCCTCACCTGAGGCCATCGCTTAGAAATGTTGCTTTTTACTGAAGAAATATAAAAGAAATATTTATTTTCCAGATCGTTATTGTTGCCAGTTCCGAGTCACCCACTCCTTCCTCCTGTTTCACAACTCATACAGACACATTCACTAATATTAATTTTGTTGAAATAAAAATGTAATTAAACAAACCTATAGTTCATTTGATATTAAAATGGGCATCTGGCACAAGCGATAAAGAAGGCAAGGGTGCCAATATTTTAGTCTAACCGAGAGAATAGTGCACACTTTTTCAGATGACTTGATGTAAAATTCATATTTTCACTATCTTTACATTTCCAAAGACAGAAACATGTGAATGTTTGAGATCTGCATTTCGAAATCCGTTAAAACTTTTGATCTAAAATAAACTTTCAGGCTAAACTGCGTTAAACGCTTCTGAGTAAATGCGTCATAACGGAATAATAATAATAATAAAAATAAATAAAAGTCAAATTATATATAAACTAGAGTCTAGTGCACTACACAGGGTCTAGTGCACTATGCAGGGTCTAGTGCACTACACAGGGTCTAGTGCACTACATAGGGTCTAGCGCACTACGTGGACGAAGATGAAGATGAGGATGAAGATGAAGATGAAGATGAGGATGAAGATGAGGATGAAGACAAAGATGAGGATGAAGATGAGGATGAAGATGAAGATGAGGATGAAGATGAAGATGAGGATGAAGATGAAGATGGTGGATGTTTCTGTAACATCGAGCTGAGGAGCAGCGACTGATATCAACTCACATCACTGATTTATTTTCTACTTAGATTATTATTATTATTATTATTATTATTGTGTTGATGTTTTGTAATGACGGTGAAAGCAGGAAGTCGCTCGTGTGTCTGTTCAGCACCTGGTTATTCTCTGCTATTAAGCGTCGTAGAGGACGTGCAGGAACCTCGAGCACACGAGCAGATCGTCTTGGTGCTTTTTCTCCTCTGCTTCAGATTTGCGCTCTGCAGGAGGCGCGGCTCTGTTCCAACACGCAGCCGAAATGTCTTCCAGTTACAGAGGAATAGTGGGATCTCTTTAGCATAATGGAAAAGCGACAGGTGTGGTGAGATGTGTGTGGCGTTTTCTTTTTTTTACTGGAAAGATGTGTGACTATTTTCAGTCATCTCTGTGAGAAACACAGCTCTGGAGCTCTGACAAAGACAATTAACCATCTGACTCGCTTTCTCAGTGAATTCATAAATATATCATGTTTATCGTTCAGAGTCTTCTGCCTGGACGTGAGGTGCAGTTTACTCGACTGTGAGCTCAGCTGACTTACTATCACCTCGTATCACGTTTCAGAGTCATCTGAGGAGGAGAACTGATTCACTGAGTCGCTGATTCACTGAGTCACTGATTCACTGAGTCGCTGATTCACTGAGTCACTGAGTCGCTGAGTCGCTGATTCATTAGAACAGGTTGATCTGAAGTTCTAGCTGAGTGTGTTTGCTTTAACTCTTTGTTAACTATTAAATTCTGGACTCTGATTGGTCAGAAGGTGTGTCTACAACACAGATGTGCAGAGATCGTTATTCTTCAGCGTATGCTCCAGCGTTAGCTAAAACACATGCGTCTCCATGTGAACATCTGACCTGATAGCTTTCTCGATGCTGATGTTTGGATCATGTGCCAGGAAACATAACATGCTTTTAACACTTAACGAGTTTTTGTTTTGCACAATTAGCATCATGGTGTCGCTAAGACCATATCTAAAATAAAAGCTTCACAGAACATTGTACATGAACTCGTTGTTATTGTAACTCGTGCAGTTTCCTGCAATATGTTTATGTTTCATTAAACTATACACCTTTCTGTGTATATTGTTATATCCATGAATTCAGGAGTTTAAGAGGTTAAGGTTCCTTTAATAAAAATGGACGATCTCATGAAATCATATAAACTATATGAATTGAAACAAAAGCATGCTGTGGTTAGATTTCATAGTAGTTCAAACAGATATGAATGTTAACCCCGCCCCTAACCCCACCCACTAACAGTCATCTTTATAGCTTTTCATAAAAGTTATAACTTTGCAAATGTGTGAGAAAAAAAGTAAAAAAAAAGAAAGAAAGAAAGAAAGAAAGAAAGAAAGCATCCAGCTTTGACCTCTGACGCTTTTAATTGTCGGCACTTTTACTGAAGCGTCACTTCAGTGCTTCTACTTTTAACCGAGCACAAATTTACCACTTAAATAAAAGTACTATTTTTCAGTTGTTGTTGTTCCTCTCCTGTTCACCGGCGCGACCCGACTCTCCTACACATGTTAAATATATTTTTTGGAACATGGCTGCTGTTGAACTTTTCATCGATGGAGTGGATGAAGTGCTGCAGTGTTCTACACAGACTCCTCTACTCTCAGAGCTCCTCGTACCGACTCGCTGACGGAAAATAAAGTTTTAAAAAGTGCAGATTTATGATTTTATGAAAGCGTGACAGTAAACTCCTCCCACACACACGTCCGGTGGCGGAGCGATCACCACCTTCACCCGGCTCTCAGTGCCGATAAACTGATGGAAATGAAGCGGTGCACTGATTAATTCTCCATTTCTGCGCCGTGTGTTTACGTGATGAACGGCTGCAGGTCGCTGCTTGTTGAAGTGTTGAACATTAATTTCTCTCTCGTGGCCCAAATCTCAATCTTACACACGTTTACTTAGTGACGGAAAGAGCGAAAAAATGTTTACTACACTCCACAGATCTGGCACCTCAAAGGCTTCTTCAGAACCCGGTTCTAAGCAGAACTCCTGCAGGAAGCTATGATCTCCATATAAAGAACCTTTAAGGAACTGCAGCTCTGTGCAGGAATCATCTGCTGTGATTTACTGTGGAATAAAAGGAGAAGTTGATGATGTCACAGTTTCAGTTTCACCCGATCAATGGAGGGGAAAGTGGGCGGGGCCATGTGATGTCACTCTTTAAATTGAACTGAGATCAACAACCAATAGCAGCAAGGGGGCGTGACTCATTACTTATTTTTTAATATTGATTCAGGATCAACATGGAGGAGAAATCAGTAGTTTGAGTTCATTTAAAAAGTGAGGAAAGTTTATGTATTTAATTTAGTCTCCCTGTGAACATCGGTTTATTATAATAAATACATTTTAAATTTGATTTGCTGTTTTGATGCTAACTAGCTTAACATATTACAGAAAGACTGTGTGGAAAGATGGCCTCGCACTAGCTAGGCCGTAACCATGGCAACCAGCCCTAAAACCAAGTTAAGAATGCACACGGTGTACAGTGATATAAGGTGAACAAATAGATTTATTAATAATTTATTAAGCAGTTAATAAGAAAGTTATTGATTAGCTGTAATTGATATCTTAGTCAAATATTCATTAAGACTTAATTACTGCTGAATAATAGATTAAATATTACTAATGAGGCAGTAAATCACGGTTAGTTTATTAATAATGAATAGTTTATATTCTCACTAATCGTTATTGCAGTGACACGGCAGTGAACTGAGGTTCACTCAGATAAAGACGCTAATCTGACCGTGACGTGACTTCTTCTCCTGTCCTGCTAATGAACCTAACGATGTGCTAATTAAGCTCTTGATCCATACGCACACGTGAAACGTAAAGACGGGACGGAGGAGGTGGAGGTGAGCTCTCGGGAAAACGGAGTAAAAATGCGGCTACAGATCAATGGGTTAATTAGCAGATCATTACGCTAATTAACACGGTTAACGTTTAGGTGCTACTTCACCACGGTACTGTTTTAAACAAACATCGGAAGAATTTCAGTGAAATGAAGAGCAGATGATCAACTGACAACAAATCTGCAATCTCACTGATCACGTATTACACGATGCTTAAAGACGAGTCTGAAAATTCTGTTTAATCAGGAAATTAGCAGCAGAGCAATCATTAATCATCAACCAATTATCAATCAATCATTATAATTAATAATTATAACTTTTTACTAACATTATTCATATAATTAGCTTATATAATAATGTATATATTATTATAGTTTCCAATTAAAGAGTGAAAAGTGTGTTTCCCACTGAAACAACTGACAGCTGATGATGTCATAGTGGGCGTTACAGCAGCCGACCAATCAGCAGCTTCACTTTAACTCACACACTCACTTTCTTCCCTCCATCTTTCTTTCTTTCTTTCTTTCTTTCTTTCTTTCTTTCTTTCTTTCTTTCTTTCAGATTAAAGTGTGAAACGTTCTCACTGACGGACTGTTGGAGAATTTTAGTTCATACTGATGATGTCATAATGACATTACAGCAGCCGACCAATCAGCAGCCTCACATCAACTTTTACACAATGAATTTTTTTCCTTCTTTCTGTAATATATATATATATATATATATTTTAAATTCTTCGTCTCTTTTAATCCATCCGTCACTTTCAGCTGGTGCGAGTGTTCAGGTGGTGCACACGTCGATATGTAAATATGAAATATTTCTGTCATTAACGTTCAGTCGTTCATTAAAGCGTTATTTCCAGGTGTGTAGCCGGAGATAAGCGACTCCGTTTTTTTGAAAGAAAGTTTCTTTATCGTGTAGTTCCACGCCGAGAGTGATGTCTGTGAGCGCGCTGAGAGAAACTCTAATCGTGGTGAAGAAAGACAGGAAGGAGAAAAGTCCAGAAAACATTTAAGCAAATTCTTCACAATGCACAGAGTCTCTTATTGATCGAGATGAGAATAATTTTCCTGAAAAGATCACGACCTCTCTCTTCACAGCGCTGCGTAAACACACCTCTGTGGAGTCGTAAAGAGAAAATATAACGCTCATTAAATACAGAATAATACACAAGTCACGCACGCGGAGACGAGGCTGTGAGAGACTCAACGCCGGGGCTGATGGGAAGCGAGCTCGGATGTGGGCGAACGGCGGCTTCCCATTATCCTCGGTAATGGAGGCTCGTGGGCCGCTAATGGTACATTATTCCACCTGACCTTTGACCTTTGACAGGCAGAGAGGAAATGTTAGCAAAGCCATTTGGAATATTCCAGATTCGACTCTTGTTTTCACCCTGAGGGAAAATCAGCGTCTGTGAAATGTTTGTTGTTAAAGCTGCAGTTGTTCCCCGTTTGATAATCGCCAGAAGCAGCATTAATAATAAATGATGATGTCATTTCCTGTACCACTGTGGAACTTTATTTAATTAAAGGAAGAATGTCGCTAGAAACGAATTCTACACAATGAGCCAAGTGTGTGAAATTTACGTCCTTATTTTAGCACTGCAGCCATGATGCTAATGTTGCTAACAAATAATGGAAGCTTATGGCCTCCAGTTTAGCATCTCTGATCTTCAATTCCAATTTATACTCATTTCTATTTTATTTAAAAAAATAACTGAAGATTGTAGAACCACGCTGAGGATTTTATGTAATAGAACCACACCAACGATGTTAGAACTCCATATACATTACGTAACCATACACGGCTGCACGCAACCCCAGGGGCTGGGGGGAATCGGACCCGGGCCGCAGCGGTGGGAGCGCTGTGGCCTAACCACTAGTCCACCAGGGACCCAACCAGGTTTATAGATGATACATGATACAGTATAAAACTGAACTGAAGATCGTAGAACCACACAAGAGATGATCAACTTCATTGAGGATTTTGGATTCTAGAACCACACTGAACATTCTAGAACCGCACTGAGGACTGTAGACCTGCGCTGTGGAACACAATGTAGAAACAGAAACAGTTTGTAGAACCGCGCTGGACGGAGGTTCATTGATTGTGGGACTACAGTGACAATTCGAGAACCTCATTGAAAATTGTAGAGTTACAGAAACGCACTGAACATTCTAGAACCACAGTGATGACTGTAGAACCACACTGACAGAACTTTAGAACCATATTAAAGATTTTAGAACCACACTGAGGGTTGTAGAAACAACAACAACAACAACAATATAAAATCGTAGAACCCTGTTTTGTTATTAAATTCCACATTGTAATATTTGATATTTTATTTAAAGTGACGCTCTCGTTAACTTCAGAACCCATCAGCAGCACTAACCAGAACATGGAACCTAATGTTACGTACCGTATTGTAACCATGGCAACGACTTCACGTGGTGTACACAGAGGAACATGTTGATCAGGATAGTGAAGAAAACGTGCGAGCGTGAGTCACGCTAGTGAACCTGGTCACTACTTTTTTTTTCCACGTGCCCTACCTAGGCGCCCTCCTCCTAGGGGTAGTGATAATGCTCGGTGGTGTCCATGCTGCGTGTTGAGCGTGGAGAGTGTGTGTTTCCGGCGTTTCAGTGAGCAGCAGAAAATTAAAATAAACGACGAGACGAGAGTCTCATTAATACGCTGGCATTAATAAGCGGCAGAGCTTACAGCACAGCGCTATGATTAGCTCTGTTAGCAGCCTGTGTGTGTGTGTGTGTGTGTGTGTGTGTGTGTGTGTGTCTTTGTGAGGGTGTGATGCCTGCTGGGATCACACATACACACACATACACACACACACACACACACACACACACACACACACACACAGGCATGGAGACTGTAGAGATGAGACCCGCTGAATTTACAGCTCTACAGAACGAGACACATTAGTGCTCACAAACGCACACATATACACACACACACACACACACACACACACACACACACACACACAGACTTATTTGGCAGATGCATTTATCAAGTGTGAGAGATGAAACCTGTAAAAGGCAAAGTGATTAGAAGAAATGATTCATAACCCCAATAAAACCTAAGAACCTTAACAAGATGGAGAACGTGTAGAACGTGTGTAATGAGCGTGACGGGTTCTCACGCGGTGAGGGTACATCACACCGACGGTTCTCCACACACTCTTCTACTTCTGTTTGTGTGTGCTTATAACATGTTTATAACATGCACACACAGGTCCTTTAATACGTCTCCTGTGTGTGTGTTGGCTCTTTAGGCTCGGCTCTCTTTAAGACGGTTCTCTGACTGCTCTACGTTCTAGACAGTGTTCTTTTCATGCTGTAACAATGTTAGGATAAAAACCCCTCAGTGGTTCAGCCGCTGCGGCTCTTGTTAGCGAGTCTCGCGGTCTAACTGACAGGGAACGTCGGCTGCTGTCTGTCTGCGGCGTCTGAGTTGATGTCTGTGATTTAATCACGGCGGAGGAGAAAATTAACTGTTCCTCACGGCGACAGTGAGCAGACGAACTCTCACACGGAGGATTTACTGGATGTAAATATCTTACAGCCGGGTTTAAAAAACAACAACAACAGGAGGCTAATCCCAAACCACACCCTGCTCACTACATAGTGCACACTTTCAAATAAGGGGTCTTTACAGAACAGGAGGCTAATCCCAAACCACGCCCACTAAACAATACAAAAATGTAGAATTGTGGTGAAGACGCTGATTCTAGAACTGAACTGAATTCGAGAACCACACCGGGATTTCAGGGCTTTACTCATAAATCTCAGACTGCATCAGAACCACAGAGCTGATAAAGCTGTCTTTAAAATTAAAATAAAAACGTATCTGAATGTGAATAAACAAACCTGATTCAGATGAAACGGATTCATGTTAAACAGATTCAGATGGAACTGATTCATATTAAACTGATTCAGATGGAACTGATTCATATTAAACTGATTCAGATGGAACTGATTCATGTGAATTGATTCAGATGAAACTGATTCATATTAAACAGATTCAGATGAAACTGATTCATGTGAAACTGATTCATATTAAACAGATTCAGATGGAACAGATTCAGATGAAATTGATTCAGATGGTGTAGTGGCTGCTGTTTGTGAAACACGACAGAGTAAAGAGATGAAATTAATAATTCTTCTGTGAGCTCGTGTAATTGTTTGATTTATGGCCATTCATATGCAGCGTGCAAACTGCTAATGACTGCAGCTGTGAGCTAAACATTAGCGAAACATGAGTTCTGTGTCCCAAACACATGAGTCAGTTACAAATGTTCACTGGGAAAAGTGGTTGTCATGGAGAAAACGCTGTGGTTTGGGACGGTGCACACCGGTACTGGGCTTGTAGGGGAGTAACTAGCTAATAGGCTAATTAGCAGTTAGCGTCTGATATTAGTGCTAAAATCCTGAAAGGAGACACAGAGACACTGACCATGTGAATCTGCAGTAGATGTAGGACTAGGAACAGTAATTACACCTCTGATGGAGGGTGCCTAGGTAGGCAGCATGTGTGGGCAGCAGTTGAGCTCCAATAAGTTTAACTTTTTCTAAATGTGCCGATTCCAGCAAATTCCAGCGTTTGGGACGGAGCCAGAATGTGGAAATGTCATTTTGGTTCCTTTAGTGTCTTCTGTATTTTGTGTGTGTGTGTGTGTGTGTGTGTGTGTGTGTGTGTGTGTGTGTGTGTTGGCCTTTAAAAGAGTGTGAACTGAACTGTGTTAATGCTCTCGAGCTTCTATTTCAGGAAAAATAACAGAATTAATATTGATTAATTAACAGTGTTTCCCTGTTAACATCCTGCACATTATTAATACCTGACATCATCAACCAACACAATCAGCTCTGCACCTCTGTGTGTGTGTGTGTGTGTGTGTGTTTCTATTAATTATAGCTCTGTCTATACTCTAATCAGAAGTGTGAGCTAAAAACATTCAGTCACAAGCTGCATCCCGAACCACATGCTAGTGTACTAGATAGTGGGATTTGTCATTAGTGTTTAACCAAGTTTTTAAACACTAATTCTTTCTTTCTGTTAGCTAAACCTTTATTCTTCCTTTTTAATGTATTTCTCCTCTCCTCTCCTCTCCTCTCCTCTCTTCTCCTCTCTTCTCCTCTCTTCTCCTCTCCTCGTAGTTTCTCAGTGTTGATGGACTTCTATCCATTAAACCCCTGCTGACCAGATGGTGAGTTCTTGGCCTTCAGACATGGGCTCTGTTCCAAACCATAATCTCCTGCAATGAATAATAGCCTGTAGCAGACTACAATGCTGTCTGTAGGGTGCTAGCTCACTATGTGATTAACAGGTGCAATTTAGCTGTGGCTGTGTTCCAAACCACCATACTAGTGTACTAAATAGCATGTGTAACACAACTAGAGCACAATGTGCCCAGAGCAAATTACGTGTAGCACACACACACACACACACACACACACACACACACACACACACACACACACTGTATCAGCCCTGAAGTGTGTGTGAGTGACTGCTAATGTGGCAAGTTCCAGATAAAGAGAAAAAAAAACCTACACGTCAGTAATCACCTTCTTTCGGTTCTTAGCCACAACCTGCTTCCCACCTGCTGTATATTTAGCCTGTATTCTGCACTTCCTGTTAACACTCCAACCTTTCGGTTCCTCTGTTGTTCTCTGCAGGTCGGTAAGAGCTCGGTTTAGTGTCTCGCTGGAATGGCGCTATTATTCACTTACGCTAATGGAGGGAATAGTGTGTAGAAATAAAAGTGAAGTGAAACAGAGTGAGACATTTCACACCGATGCTCTTATTTACATCTGAGTCTGAAAACCACATTCACATTGTGATTAATCTGAATCTGAACCAAATGCATGTGTAGGTGAAGCAGGTGTGGCGTTTAGCATCGTTACCATGAATATGGCTACCATCATGAATCACCATTATATTGTTACAGTGTTACAGTATTACAGTATTACAGTGTTACAGTATTACAGTATTACAGTGTTACAGTGTTACAGTATTACAGTATTACAGTGTTACAGTGTTACAGTATTACAGTGTTACAGTATTACAGTGTTAGTGTTACAGTATTACAGTATTACAGTGTTAGTGTTACAGTGTTACAGTGTTACAGTATTACAGTGTCAGTGTTACAGTATTACAGTGTTACAGTGTTACTGCTTTACAGTGTTACAGTGTTAGTGTTACAGTATTACAGTATTACAGTATTACAGTGTTACAGTATTACAGTGTTACAGTATTACAGTATTACAGTGTTACAGTATTACAGTGTTACGGTATTACAGTGTTAGTGTTACAGTGATACAGTGTTACAGTATTACAGTGTTACTGCTTTACAGTATTACAGTGTTACAGTATTACAGTGTTAGTGTTACAGTATTACAGTATTACAGTGTTAGTGTTACAGTATTACAGTGTTACAGTGTTACAGTATTACAGTGTCAGTGTTACAGTATTACAGTGTTACTGCTTTACAGTGTTACAGTGTTAGTGTTACAGTATTACAGTGTTACAGTATTACAGTATTACAGTGTTACAGTATTACAGTGTTACAGTATTACAGTGTTAGTGCTACAGTATTACAGTGTTACTGCTTTACAGTGTTACAGTGTTACAGCATTACAGTGTTAGGGTGTAACATTATTAATGTAATACAGTAAACCACACAGTGACTCTCCTCCAGAATTTATGAATCTGTGTCCTGGGACTTTACGAGTTAATTTATTCTTTCATGTATGGTGAAATGAATCGCTCGCTGCCCCTCTCCTAATCGTCACATGTGTTGAGCAGATAGAGTGCCGTCTGCTCGTGCCACAGTGACTAATGAGAGACATTAATACGAGGGAACGGAGAGCGCAAAATCCAGATTGTGTTATTAAAACCTGGAGAGCGATGCTGGGGGTGAAAATGAAAATGTGAAACACACGCTGGAGAATTCTGGAAAAACAACATGGCCCACGCAGCGCTGGATATCCCCACCAAACGTCGGATTAATTCTAATGAGCCACAGCAATACTGTTGTGTTTCATATGATTGACATTGTAAAGAAAAGCCATACAAAATAAAAGCGGCAAAATAAAAACTCGAATGTCGTCGTGTGTGAGTGGTTAATGGTGGTGTTGAATTCACACATTAAATGGAGCGTGAACTGCGGAAAATATTATAAACATTATTACTGTCATTATGTACTCATACTGAAGGGCATGTGCACTTAGGAAATCCCACAATGCACTGCAGTGGGTCAGCTTTGTGTGTTGAGAATTCCCACAATGCACTGCTGTAGGTTAGCGTCCAAGCGGTGAGTGAGTCGCCTAGACAGCTGTACCTGATCATTCTGCTCTGAACCTGTCCTGACAATATAGACATGATTAGAAAGCTGAGCTAGCTGACACAAGCTGTTATGTGTGTGTGTGTGTGTGTGTGTGTGTGTGTTACAAGCGTGTGTGTGTTAACAACTGTCAGAAAATGCTGATGTGGCAGTGTTACAGTGGGTGTAGACTCACACACACACACAAACACACACACAGTCATGGCCAGAAAAAAAACCTTTCCCTCCATTAGAGTGTTTTTTTGTAAACAGCACATCCATCACTCATCATCTCAGGTGTTTCAGGTGTTTATATTTATGTGGAAGTGTATTTTGTCGCCTGGATGTCGGTTGTGTGTCTGAGCTGCGCTGTTGTAATGCAGCTCTCCTCCATCCTGAACCTGTGTAATAAATAAAACAACAATTTTATGAATTTTTATACATTTCATTTAAACGATTAATCCAATACACTACAGGTGAAGTTTTTATTTTTAATTTTTAAAAACAATAGATATCGCAATAAACTTTCATTCTTACAAGTTTTTTTTGTGGGAACTTGAGAGGAGTGTGTGTGGGAGAATTGCATTCATTTATGCAAATGAGGCTTTATCTAACTAAATATTTATAATCTTAATGCAACCAAAATCTACTCTTTGAATGATATTAGAATTAAAATGAAGACATCTTGAGAGAAAGAGAAACAGCCAAAGAGTTCTCTCACTGAATTTACTAAATAATTGCAAGATGCAAAGTTATTGCGTTATTAGGTGATTATAAAATATAAACACAAACCATTTTAACTACATTGTCTTTCATCTCTTTACCTACAACATGATGTGTCTGAAAAAATAAAGTAGATCCTCTTCTGATGGGTCTCAGTTTCCACAGTTTGCCATAAAATAAAAGTTCTTGCAGACGGCAATGCTTTTTTTTTGAAGTAAAGAATATTGATTTGTGAATATCTGAATGTACAATGGAACACACTCTTACAGCACTTCTCCACTGAATCACATATCCAAAACCAGGACTATCTGTATCCTGGCTGTGTGTGTGTGTGTGTGTGTGTGTGTGTGTGTGTGTGTGTGTGTGTGTGTGTGTGTGTGTGTTTTTCCTCAGATTTCCTTGTGATGTGTCAGAATGAACTCTAATAAGAACATTTCTGTCAAACACTAGCGTTTGGGACACAGACAGAGTTTTAGGTTGGGAAAACCCCTTCTGGTGTTTCAGTGCTTTCAGTAAGAAGGTAAAGCGGGTCGGGAGCGGAAGAGGGTTAATCCGGACCGGTGTGGAGTTCAGAGAGGCGGCAGGGGATGAAGCGCAGGGGGAGAGATGTAAAGATGGAGGGAAAAAGGAGATTGATGTGTGTGGGCTAGAGTAATAACTTTAAAGTGGCAGGAGGAGCCCATTATCCATTTGTCTGGGTGAGGAACGCTCTGTCATGGCGGCTGAAAGGGAATCGGAAATGAACGTCACTTTTCCTTCTCCTTTCTCAGAGAAGCGAGTGTGTTATGACATCTCATCACACCCGGCTCCGATCAGGATATTCAGCTTCCCAGACCGTTTTTAATTTGCTAAGGGATGCTAAAAACGGATGAACAGTTTCCTGCACTTCCTCCTGAGAGAATGCTGCTCAAGAGACAGAGAAAGAGAGAGAGACAGAGAGATGGGGAGAAGTAAAGAGGAGGGATGGATGAAGCTGGGAGAGGATGGAGGAGGAGGAGGAGGAGGAGGAGTGTAGGAGCCTCTCTGACTAATTATAGCTGATTGCCACTTGAGCATCTTCACTGAGTGACGCCGAAGGAGCAGCAGAACCCTGCCAGAGAACCGTGGGCGAGAGAGAGAGCAAAAGCGAGAGAGAAAGCGAGAGAGAAAGAATGATTGGGGGCAGGAAGAGAGAGAGGCAGAGAAATTTCAGATTTATAAGGGAGACATTGAGAGACAGAGACAGACAGTAAGATAAGGAGAGTGAGACAGAGATTTCAGGTTTATAATAGAGTGAGACAGGGTGACAAAGACAGTGAGGGACAGACAGCTTGAGGGAGCCCGAGACAGTGAGAGTGAGACTGCAAGAGTGAGACAGAATTCATATTTATAATATTAGGAAAGACAGACAGTTCGACTGAGACAGGGACAGTGAGAGAATGAGATTGGGAGAGTGAGACATGGAGATGGTTTATAATAGAGATAGAGAGACTGAGAGAAAGAGATAGCTTGACTGAGACAGGGAAGTGAGAGCAAGACTGGGAGAGTGATACAAGGAGAGTGAGACAGTTTAATAAAAGAAGAGACAGACAGCTTGCCTAACATACAGAGAGAGAATGAGATTGGGAGAGTGAAACAGATAGATGTCTGATTTATAATAGAGAGAGAGAGAGAGAGAGAGAGAGAGAGAGAGAGAGAGCACTTGTCTTAGACAGGGAGAGTGAGACATAGAGTGAGACACAGAGTGAGACAGAGATGTTTCAGATTAGTGTTCTAACAGTTGTGATGTCAATAACACTGATTCCATCTCTGCACTGTGGAAATCCTGTGTGTGTGTGTGTGTGTGTGTGTGTGTGTGTAATGAGGGATATTGTTTGCTGCCGTCTGTCACCTAATTAGAGTGACAAGGCCGTGAGGGAGGCGAGTGTGAGTCGATGAGGAGGAGCGCAGTGGAACACGATAAACACAGAGAGACGGTGAGAGAACACGACCTGCTAGAGCCTGGTCATCACACACACACACACACACACACACACACACACACACACACACACACACACACGCACAATGACAGCTAGACAGCTCTGTACTCCCTCTTAATGAAGCAGCAGCAGCAGCAACACACTCTAAACAGCCGTCTGTTCTGTGTTTGTTATCATGCTAATGTTCTGCAGTCTACAGCAGGCCGGTTCTCACATCACTACTGTTCTCACATCACTACTGTTCTCACATCACTACTGTTCTCACATCACTACTGTTCTCACGTCACTACTGTTCTCACGTCACTACTGTTCTCACATCACTACTGTTCTCACGTCACTACTGTTCTCACGTCACTATTATGTCTCAGTTGAACATGCATTTGTCCATCTAACAATGTCTATCTTTCTTTAGCAATTTTGTTACTTTATTCTGCTAGCTACAGATAATGTTTACACACCCCTAGGCTAAAGACATTCAAACTTGGTTTTTCACAACTCCTGTGATACACTATATTACCAAAAGTATTCGGTCCCCCATCCAAATGATCAGAATCAGGTGTCCTAATCACTTGGCCTGGC
>JAKKZJ010000007.1:271135-291135 GCA_033441845.1 Pangasius mekongensis
TTTTCACTTTTTAATTTTATTAAAGATCTGCAGACAAATAATGAACTTAGACTAAATTTACTTTAAGAGCAGATTGGTTTGGAATAAAAATACCGACTGGAACAATCTGTTTACGTGTCGTTTATAATTAATACTTTTAAGGGGGTTGCATACTTTTGCAAGGTAAATCTGTCTATCTATCTATCTATCTATCTATCTATCTATCTGCTCTTAAAAAGAAAGATCTGAGCGAGACATGAGTTAGCAAAAAAAATAGAGATGGCGTCGCTGTAACACGACAGATGTGAGGTTATGGAACAGCTAGCGCATCACTGATCACACACTCAGATTATTATTCATGAATTAAATATTTATTTACGTATGAATTCTGTGTTATAGAGAAACTCACTAAAACGAGAACAGCCACGCTAACAGCCTGATAGCTACATAGCTAATTAGCGAAATCCTGAAACATTAAACTAATGTGCTCTGTGTTCTAGATAATGGAGCTTTACACTTTATTTAATTACACACACATTAGTTTTATTAGTTTAATGCACACACTGCTCGCAATGCATTATGGGTAACACACACTGAGATAAGCCTTATTGAACATTTATCTCAAAATCTGATTCCACATTCTATATTGGACAGAAAGGAGGAATCAGACGCTCGGACGCTGAGACGCTGGGACGCTGAGACGTTGGGACGCTCGGACGCTGAGACGTTGGGACGCTGGGACGCTGAGACGCTGGGACGCTGAGACGCTGGGACGCTGAGACGCTCAGGCGGGTCATTTTGTTTCCCTGTGCTGTTTTCTCTGCGTGTTGATTAGCACAGAGCAGCGGATAGATGGCAATTAGGAGAAAGGGAAATATCTCATTTCCTGACAAAATGAAATTTCTACAGCCCGAGGATGGAGCGATGCCGAGCCACACGTTTATTTGTCAGTCATCTTCAACACAAACGCTCGCCTCGAGGTCGCATCACACACACACACACACACACACACACACACACACACACGTCTCTATGATGTAGATGTTAACATCACACTAATTATTCACAAACACTGAAAACACAAAGCAAACACAGATATTGTTCATCTTCCTGCTGCAGGAGAGAGAGAAGGTCGCGTCTTTCACTTTAACTACCAAATGAAATAAAATCTCCGTTTAATATAAAATCTCACTGCTGTGTGTAAATACCTGCGTTCATAATGCGCAGGAATGTAAATATAATATTTATTTTAGTTTCTAAAGCTGAAGAATACTCTCTCTCTCTCTCTGTCTCTCTCTCTCTGTCTCTCTATTAATTTTCCCCTCTTTTATTGGAAGATTTTTTTATTCCCAGCTCGGCCAAAGCTGAACTTTATAACATCTAAAAATAATAAAGTAATAAAACTACCAATAAAAATATAATATATACAATATTACTGACTCTTTATCTGATTATACAGCAGGAGAGTGAATCTGACCGACCCTGGACTTTTACTGTATTTTATTTATACCATTAATAATAATAATAATAATAATAATAATAATAATAATAGTGTGGTCTGTATTATTGTATGATTATGTTGTTATATCTGTCAGTTGTGTGTTCAGAGCGATTGTGTAGTTTGTCCTGTTGCAGGACTACGACTCCCACCAGCCACTGCAGCTCACGTGATCGCTCATGTCACGTGACTGTTCGCACCCGAGTCAGGTTTGGTTTAGTGAGCAGTATTTAAGTCTCGATGTACAGCACTCTTTATCTACAGTCTGTTGTTAATAGTGTTGTTATATTCATGCCGTGATTGTGTGTGTGCGTATGCTTGTCTAGATTGTGTTTGTTTGTGTTTGTTTGTGTTTGTGTTAGTCCTAGGTGTTGTTCATGTGTGTATCACTTTAAATGAAATACTCTGCACTTGTATCCGTCTCTAAGCAATCCATGACATTATCACTGTTATATTTATGTTCATTAATCAGAATGTTTAATTAATTATGTTTAATATTTCTGTCTCTCTGTCTGCCCTTTTATCTGTTTTTCTGTCTCTCATGTGACTGGGCTGTAAACCGAAGTGTAAATTCTGTCTGTAAAGCAGAGTCTTGCCCATCTCTCTCTCTCTCTCTCTCTCTCTCTCTCTCTCTCTCTCTCCATCCTGTCTCCCTATTATCATGTGACCCTGACTGTAAACCAAAGTGTACATTCTGTCTGTCTGCATTTACAGTTGCCATTAAAGCAGAATCTCACTTCTCTCTCTCTCTTTCTCGCTCTCTTTTCTGTCTCTCTCTCCATTCTGTCTCTCTCTCCATTCTGTCTCTCTCTCAGTCTCATTTTATCAAGCACTCATACTTGAGCTCATCTTGATCCTTCCAGAGCCATTTAATCTTTTCCTGCAGTGAATCTCCCGCAGCAACAGTCTGTCCTGCTTCACTTTGATCACTGTGTGTGTGTGTGTGTGTGTGTGTGTGTGTGTGTGTGTGTGTATACCCACTGATCACAGCTGTCTCTGTCTCTTCTGTCTCCTTCTTTACCTGAGTGTCTGACCTCAGACCTGTGAAGCACCGGCTCTAATTTACCCAGCAATTACAGTCGACTCGGCTGAGAGCCCATAGAGGGGAAAAACTCCAAAACCTCCTCGGACTTCCTCCTCAGTCGATCCGGAATATTCACCGCTCCGTTATTTAACGTGTGTGTGAGAGAAATCCTCAAGTCTGGTTTATTTTATTTTATTAAACTGTTGTGATGCTGTCTATATGTACCGAAAAATACACTCCAGACCTACAAAAATAATCAGATGAGGCGGGGCACCGGGATGGGGCAATGAGGCAGTGTAATGAGGCGAGGCGATGGGGGGGCAGTGTAATGGGGGGCGATGGGGCAGGGCAGTGTGATGGGGCGGGGCACCGGGGTGGGGCAGTGTAATGGGTCGGGGCGCCGGGGCGGGGCAGTGTAATGGGGGACGATGGGGCAGGGCAGTGTGATGGGGCGGGGCACCGGGGTGGGGCAGTGTAGTGGGGGGGCGATGGGGCAGGACAGTGTGATGGGGCGGGGCAGTGTAATGGGGCGAGGCGATGGGGCGGGGCAGTGTAATGGGGCGAGGCGATGGGGCGGGGCAGTGTAATGGGGCGAGGCGATGGGGCGAGGCGATGGGGCGGGGCAGTGTAATTTCTGCTGCATGTTTGCGATGATTACATTGGTGAAAGGTCAATCTATGGTGGCGCATTAACCTCCTGGCAGACGCAACCAGGTTTTCAGCTGAAACATCCTGTTCATGATCACTGATCCCCCCCCAGACTTTACACTTCACGCTCTTCTCACGGTTTTATACCAAAGCGCTTTATTTATTTATTTATTTATTTATTTGTGGTCCTGTGTGCAGCGTAATTATATTCATCGTATTTAGATTCAGGAGACGTCATTTATGAGCTCCTATTGTTACAGAACATATTAGAAGTTATTCCTCCTGTGCTTTGAATGGAAGTTTAAATTATTTTTATTATTAAGTAATTTATTTACACAATAATCTCCCCCATTGTTTTAAGAATATTATGAAATATTACTGATATTTGATAACCAATATTTATGAAAAACTGAAAAAAATGAGCCTCTGCCTACAGCAGAGAGGTGTCTAAAACGTTTTCCACACATTTTCACCTTTTAATGATGTTGTTTTTTTCTCCGAAGCTTCACTTTCACTAAAGGATGTTCTTCTCTCTCCGTCCTCTCCATGTCCGTTCTGTCTGCCTTAATAACACAACCTGTCCTTGTTCATTTGTTCATTTGGCACATTCGTTTTATCCTCCATCAGCCGAGTGACAGAAAAAAAAGTCTCACAAAAACACCGTCAGTCCTCAGTTGTGTCGGAGCTGCGCGGATTTTTTCCTGTTCTGTAAACATGTAATTAATTTCACAGCCGCATTCACAATTAAAAACACTGATTTGACGTCTCAGAAAAGCTTCCTTTCTTTCTGTCCTTTTTCAGGCCAGAAACATTCCAACCTGAAAAAAAACAAAAAGAAGAAAAAACAAAGGCCACCATATTATAAACACGCAGCCCATCAATCATTCAGACGCTGGAACAGAGCCGCTGGTTATTTATTGCTATCGAAAGGTCAGCGCTGATTCATGTAAAGTTTTCTGATGACTTTTTGTAAAAGTGAAACCTCAGCGCAGTACAGGAAGTGACACGAGCACCAAGTTCTTTTATTTGAACTTTGAATAGGTGTAATAGTTTAGTTCAGATAAAGTCATCTTTATCCAAAACAATGAGCAGAAGTGGAACGTGAGAGAACCGAACCCTGAGGAACTACGAAACAGTGAAACTACAGGACTATGAAATTAAATAACTAGCAAACGGGGAGACTATAAAGTGAAGGAACCAGGAAAGTAATAAACACACAGAGCAGGGAACAATGAAATCAAAGAACGAGGGAACTAGGATGATAAGAATCGGAATGACAGAGTAATGAAGTTAACAAACCAGAAAAGCAGGAAATGACAGCTACAGCCGGTTTAAAGCTGGAAACTTTCACGAAATCATCAAACGTGTGTAGAAACAGATGAAGCAGGACATAAGCTCATAAATGTGGGGTTTATTTGGAGCAAAGCAGAAATCATCCTCACAGTCCGCAGCAGGGGAAGGAGACAAGACAGCGTCAGAAAAGCAGAATCCATGTTCATAAACGTGAAGCAGACGTGATGCTCAAAATCAGTGAACAATAAACTGGGAAGCAATGAGACGGGAATAAAGGATGGAAACTTCTCCTCAATGCTTCCTCCGAGACGCGTGAAACCTCTGAGACACGTGAAACCTCAGAGACACGTGAAACCTCTGAGACACGTGAAACCTCTGAGACACATGAAACCTCTGAGAAACATGAAGCCTCTGAGGTACGTGAAGACTCTGAGACATGTGAAGACTCTGAAACACGTGAAGACTCCGAGACGCGTGAAACCTCAGAGACACGTGAAACCTCAGAGACACATGAAGCCTCTGAGGTACGTGAAGACTCTGAAACACGTGAAGACTCTGAGACACACGTGAAGCCACAGAGCAGCGTAACACACTCGGAAGAACGTGCTATCTACCCTGTTCTACATGCATGAGCTCACAGACAACTGCAATTGGCTCGTGTTGCTGTGATTGACAGGTGAGACAGTGTGTGCCCCTCCCACCTAGACAGCACGGGCAGTTTGCTCTCTCGGCTCCATGGACGGCTGGAGCATCGTCCGGATTTGAAATGTTGATCTCCAGGCTGTGATTTCACGTTTACGGGAGCAGTTATGTAAGATCCTGATGTAAGCACAGACTCAATAATTATTAGCACATGGATTTGGAGCACAAGCTCGTCTCCTGCCTGCATGTGCTACTGGACTGGATGCAAGAAGTGAACATTTTTATTGTTTAACATTTTATTGTTTAACACTTGAGATGTATTTGGAGCCGTATTACTCATCACAGTGTTTTTGGTCACCTGACACACCTCCCAGCCAATCAGAGTTCACCAGAATTCAGATTGACACACAACACCACAGATACACGACACACAGTTATCATCTCAGAGGAAGGCACACAAGGCCGTCTCTGCCTGCCACGCTTACCCATAATCCTCCTCTCTGCACACATGCATCAACGCAGGAGAATAAATCAGCGATAAGAGACTCGATAAGATAAACAGCGATAAGAAAATAAAATCAAGGAAGAAGCAAATGATGAGGGAGTTGTGAGGTTAAGGGCCTGGTGAAACATCGTGACTGGGGAAGTGAAGCTGAAGAGTGAGGAAGTCAGAAATAAAGGATGCGGAAGTGTAGTTACCCGAAATCAATAAACTCAGAAACTCAAAAAAAAGAACAAAGACGAGGAAGCGTGGAAATTGAATACACCCAGAATAACGCTACACAGCACAGTCACGCCGTTTACGCAGCGTGTTACTTTACTGTACATCACTCGATGCATCGTGCTATTAGCATCTCTGATTAGATGCTAACTGCATTTCACTGGCCCTGTACTCTGCACAATGACAATGAAGTTCAATCTAATCAAATCTGAGCTAATCTAATCTAATCTTTTTTTAATTTTAAGATCCACACAATATTTACACTATAATTACACAATATTCATCAGGTCATTGTAGAGGAACATTTCAGCCAGAAATAAAAGGTACGCAGTGTCCCTGAACCCAGACGTGGACGTGATCGATGTCTAACCTGCACCGGAGGCTAATGTAGCTAACACGTCATGTTTACAGACTCCAGCTTAGCCTCATGCACTAAGTCACCATTTGTACATAAACATTTTCATTAAATTACTGTACGTATGAAATAAAATCACTTAAATGATTTCTTAGCCAAACTGGTAGCTGTTAGCTTTCACTGCTCACTCGCTACACTAGCATCGTAGCTCCAGTGGAGAAATAAACTCTTTCAGATAAAACAGGGATAAAGTGACATTTTCTTCACACATTTGCTGTAAATGAATAAATAAATAAAATAAGTAAAGTAAATGTTTCCTGACACAGTAAAGGTGTAATGGATCATTCAGGGATGTTTCTTTGATTTAGAATTTGCCCGCATGTTCGTTTTCTGTCACGTTCCAGCATCAGCACCGTGAGCTGTGTGTCAGAACATCGAGTGTTTTTATTCCATCAAACCGGAAGGAAAACATTCGTATTTAGCTGTTTGGGAAATGACTCATGTTCAACAGTGACGCTGTGTTTTGGACGTACGCTGGTGAAGAAGTCTGGCTTTAAAATGTGTTTCTATTTCTGAAGACTTCTCACTGATGGAATATCAGCAGCTCGCAGTGATGCGCTCGGACCTTCAGCTCCTCCTCTCAGGCTCTTTAAAACTAGTTTCTTTTTTCTTTTTTCCACGTGATTGAGTTTGGGTTTTTTCCATTCCAGTCTTCTGCAACATTAAAAAAAGAAACAGCAGGGAGGAAATTGTTCATTATTCATCATGCAGCAGAAGCGTAATGGAATTTTCCACAGATGAGGAAACGCTGCTCACAGAATCGCCTCTAGTTTAACTGTAAACAGGAGGAGAGACGAGAGACAGCCGAGTTAACACACACTGACAGGAGAACCACACACACACACACACACACACACACACACACACACGTTTTACTGAACATTACAAAGGGTTTCAGTGAGATGATGTCATTGAAGGAGCACCAATCACACACATTTTACATTAAACCACCTCATTCATGTAATAAAGTATAAAAGTATGTACATTAATGTAGTACAGTATAAAAGTAAGAGACTAATTCGTGTGTGCAGGTAGCGACATGCTGCAGGTTAGTAATAAATAATAACTATATAAATGACATCACATGCTAATTAGGGGGAGGGAACAATATTTACATGGCTAAGATGAAAAAGTGAAACTGAAACTCCACTGTAGCTGATTTCAGGCAGTAAATCACTGAAAACTCCTCAGAACGACTTTAGAAACTTTTGTTCAAAAGTCATTTTCATTATTAAAACTTATATCATTTGCTATAAATTTGTCTTTAATTGTTAAAAACAAGCTCCACGAATGTATTACCTGCTCTTCAGTGGAATTAATTTGCCTTATATATTAAATAACTTTCAGGCTGGCGTAAATCAGTTTCCGTAAATGGACGTATTTGCATTGACTCCGCCCACAAACTGTTAGTAAATCAGGTTGTGTGATTTTTTGCTCATGTTTTCACACAGAAATGAAAGTGTGTGTTCTCACGATTCAGGATGTGTTGAGCTTCTACTTTTGTGTACCTGTAGTGTGATGTGTGTGTTATTGTGCAGTTCTCCCTGCTGACATTATGGAAATGTGATTAAAACAGCTGTGTGTGTTTCTGTTTCTGTCCTAAAGGCTGAATTTAACTCAGTCCAGCTGCTCACTGCTCAGTTTTCAGCTTGAGCATCATAATGATATAAAACTTTCATCTGATTCATTTCTGGCAAAAACAAACAGCACAATAAAGACAACACCACAGCGCTGCTGCTGGAATCTGCATTCTGATTGGTCAGAAGGACGTTTATGTAACATGTATGGAAGGAGTCTCCAGTGTCAGCGCTTTGTAACAGTCAGAGGTGAAGCTGTAACACTGAGTTTTCAGACGTCTTCAGGACAGAGGAGTTTACGCTTCTTTGCGGTTTCTCAGTAACATGCGGAACAAGCTGCGATTTTTTTAGCTTGGAGAGAGAATAAAGAGACGCTGCTGAGGGAACGACTGATTATAGCTGCTGTAACGTAAGCGACAACAGGAACTAAATTGTTTCATGATTGTTAAATGTAACTATAAACAGATAAAAATCATGATGTGTTGTTCTTTAATAAATAATAAATTGTAATTGTTGGTAAATTGCTGTGGAGTGAGAGGAATAAAACACTTGGGGACGTGCAGTTAGAGGAAAATAATCAACTACAGGGTGGGAGCAGTAACTCCACTTCATCTCACACACACACACACACACACACACACACACACACACACACACACACACAGTGTTTATTACATACTAAACCATCTCCACAAACCCATTTAACACATTTTTCAGTTTTAATTTTTTTTTAATTAAACAATGTGAATTGTATGACATCATTGTTCTCTTCACCATTTTGTCCATCACATGACAGTGCAGAGTTCAGCTCCACTCGCTGTTCAGCTCTGAATAAAAAAACCCATAAAATTCAATTAAAAACACAAACTAAAACTAATAAACGACGAGGCGGGTCTATTTACTGCACACGGCTTTAATCAAATCAAATATTCTGTTTCTGGACGGATCTCAGAGTTTCTGCATTTATTATTATAACAGAATCAGCAGAACATGCCATCCACAGTGCTTTTTTTTAATCTTGCTTAATAATTATTCATCTTTCATGTTTTTGTAAAGAATTGAATACAAAGAGGAAGTAAAGGGTTAAACTCCTCCACCTTTTGCTCCAGGATTTCCTGTTAGACAGCAATATTATATTACTGACACTGAGATGAGATTACTGCTGCACTCTGATCCATTTATATTTATATCTGTCTATCTGTGTGTGTGTGTGTGTGCGTGTGTGTGTGTGTGTGTGTGTGTGCGTGTGTGTGTGTGTTTATAACCTGCGGTGTCTGTTCCTCGTTCAGAAAGCTCACAGTGAAATTTTTCTTCATATTCCAATATAATTATGTTGCATCTCATTTAGCTGTGTAACGATATTATCATTCGCTCATATGGAAATTTCTCTGATCCAAAATGGCGGCTTTGTGTATCTGCATATTTACAGCTTCTTTTATGCACACACTCGCACACACACACACACACACACACACACACACACACACACACACACACACACACACACAGTAAACTCCATGAAACAGGGACAGTGAAGGAAACTGATAGGAGTTTTGATGTGGTAGTAAAAGGTTGTGTTTGCAGAATGACTGATCCCTCGTTTTTATTTTTGAGGAACAAGATACAGGATAAAAATCTCTTTCATTTAAACAGCTTCAAAATTTTGCATCACAAACTGAAGACAGTGATGTCATTATCCACAGCGGTGCAGTAAACCTCTTCTAATCACATTTGAATTCATTCTTATGGCATTGACAGTGAACTGTGCTGCTGCCTGTGTGAGGAGCTTCAGATTACACAATTACACAATTACACAGGATTAATGTCACGCCCCTGATATCAATTTTTATTTTGAACATTTTCTTTTATTTTTTGTAATAAATTTAGTTATCTATACTGTATATTCTGTTAACATGGCCCTTTTTAAAAATAATACTAATATAAATAAAATATAATAATAATAATATTAAAAATATTCCTACAAACTGAAATATTATTTTTAAAACTGCTTGATGATGACGTTATTAAGACATTTATACACTTATACTAACACAAACTTTCTTTAAAAAAGTTATAATTTTTATGGATATGGAATTTGTATCGTTTATTACGCACAACACTTTCAAACTTCTCGACTGTCACTGAAAGACGATTTTAAAAAAGTTTCTAACAGTTTTGCAGCTTTAAATGAAGACGTTCTGTCTGTAAATGAAGCAGTATTTTATTTTCCTCATTTTTCTACTTTATTTGGGTTTTTCTGTAATTTGATTGATTGCAGCCACTGCTGTGTTCACTCGCTATTTTCTCTGAAGACCTTTTATTATCCATTTACTTCCTGCTGTGATGTGTTTTTCCCCAATCACTTTATTCTTTCCTTTGCTTACTTCAAAACTCACTCAGCCGTCGTTATATTGAATTTATTTCAGCTGCTGTTGTGAAAAGAAGAAGGAGAAAAAATCCTGAATAATCTCAAAGAAGAACACAAATGTTAGTGTTTGATCTGGTTGTGTTTCTTGCTTAAACTTTTTAAAACGTATTTCTTTCATGTCTGAACTCGGTGTGAGGTACGTACCGCAAATAAACACGGAAAATTCCGGATATAATTTACTCAGAGTTTTCAGCGTTTTTATAAAGTTACATGAAATAAAAAAGCATTTTGGGTGAAACACACAGAGAGAGAAAGAGAGAGAGAGAGAGAGACAGAGAGAGAGAGAGAGACAGAGACAGAGAGAGAGAGAGAGACAGAGAGAGAGATAAATACAGAGAGAGAGACAGAGAGAGAGACAGAGAGAGACAGAGACAGAGAGAGAGAGAGAGAGACAGAGAGAGAGAGAGACAGAGAGAGACAGAGAGAGAGAGACAGAGAGAGACAGAGACAGAGAGAGAGAGATAAATACAGAGAGAGAGACAGAGAGAGAGACAGAGACAGAGAGAGACAGAGAGAGAGAGACAGAGAGAGAGAGAGACAGAGAGACAGAGACAGAGAGAGAGAGAGAGAGACAGAGAGAGAGAGATAAATACAGAGAGAGAGACAGAGACAGAGACAGAGACAGAGAGAGAGAGAGAGAGAGACAGAGAGAGACAGAGACAGAGAGAGAGAGAGAGAGACAGAGAGAGAGAGAGAGAGAGAGAGAGAGAGACAGAGAGAGAGAGAGACAGATAGCAGTGAGGTTCTTGGGCCACTAACAAATCAAGAATTTGCCAAATGGGAAAAACATCTGAAACCCTGCATGCAGAATTCTGTAAAATATCCTACAAGTACGTCAGCACGCAGGACGCAGGACGCAGGACGCAGCACGCAGCACGCAACACGCAGCACGCAGCACGCAGGACGCAGGACGCAGGACGCAGCACGCAGCACGCAGGACGCAGGACGCAACACGCAGGACGCAGGACGCAACACGCAGGACGCAGCACGCAGGGCAGAATTAGGCAAATATCCACTAATTATAAAAATACAGCAATCAAATTCTGGAATTCTCAAACTCAGTGACCCCCAATCACATCATTCCAATCACATCATTCCAATCACATCATTCCGATCACATCAATCCGATCACATCATTCCGATCACATCAATCCGATCACATCATTCCGATCACATCATTCCGATCACATCAATCCAAAACCCTGCAATACCAAGAGTCCATCAGGGAAAACAGTCCCAAGCTTCAGCCCTGAAGGACACCAACACCTGCTACCCCCCACCACACTGACGCTTTACACCTGAACTACAACTGAAACAGCAGCTCATCAGCTACTGGCAAACCCAAAGCCCACAGCAGAGGGACATGCAGAACACAGACACACACACACACACACACACACACACACACACACACCTGAGACAGAGCTGCACTTCCTAACAGAACACACACACACACACACACACACATCCGAGAGAAACTCTACCACAAAATGAAACACACACCAAGCATCTGATGATCTCTCAGTCAGTGAAAGTCTCGCCTCCTGCTCGGAGATAAAGATGCTGCACATCAGCAGCACAACACGTCTCTCCTGCCACAATATTAGGAACAGCGAGTGACCTGCCTCGGCCTCGTGTCTCTTCTGTTCTGATCGCTCTTCTTTATCATCACTGTTTCACACCTTTATTAGTGAATTCACTTTTATTCCATAATTTTACTCATTTTATCCTTCTTTTTTTAATCATTCTGTATATAGTGCATTTAAATTGTCCTTAATTTATGTACATTGTTTGCACTTTTTTTGTTTGTTTTGTTTATTTTAATCTATTAGTATTTTATTTTGTTTTATTTCTCCTGTTTTTCCTCCACCCTTCCCTTTATACCTGCTTTGGAAATGCAAATTTGTCAAGCCAGTAAAGCACATGGAAACTGAAAGCTGATAAAAACAGAGAGAGAGAGAGAGAGAGAGAGGGAGAGAGAGAGCGAGAGAGAGAGAGAGAGAGAGAGCAAGCGAGAGAGACAGAGACAGAGACAGAGAGAGCGAGAGAGAGAGAGAGAGAGAGAGAGAGAGAGCAAGCGAGAGAGACAGAGACAGAGACAGAGAGAGAGAGAGAGAGGGAGAGAGAGAGAGAGAGAGAGAGAGAGAGACAGAGAGAGAGAGGGAGAGAGAGAGAGACAGACAGATGGAGGTTCAGTGCTGTTGTTCTCAGTGATGCTTGACTCGTTGCCTTGGCAACAGCAGGAGAACATCAAAGGAAAGTGTGTGATCTGTCAATCAAATCAGACTGACAGAGAACGAGTGTTACTGATCCAGCAGAGATTGATCTCTCTCACACACACACACACACACTCACGCACACTCACGCACACACACTCACACACACACACTCACACACACACACTCACACACACTCACGCACACACACACACACACACACACTCACACACGTTGCTTCCATTAAGGTCGATGTTCATAACTGTGGCGTTTTGAGATGAGGGGCATTTAGCTAACAGAAGGTAATGTTGCTAACAGGCTAAATAACATGTAGAGGTGCTAATGACATCATTAAAGTTTATGGAAAAGCTAATGCTAATTACAAACATAATCACACACACACACACACACACACACACACACACACATTAAAATATTAGCCTGACAGTAATAAAGGCTGTGTTAGTTAGCTAACAGCTGTGTGAGGCTGAAGATAATCTTATTTAATAAAGTGAGAATATGTTTAATGTTAAAGAAATGTCACATTATAGCATTCTGTTCATCTCTGCTCCTTTATTTTCTTTATTCCCTCGCTCTTTATTCCCTCGCTCTTTATTCCCTCGCTCTGGAGTCGCTGTGTGTGATGTCGAGAGGTTTTTCCCTCCAGCTGTTTGGTTATGATTTTTTTTCCTGATGTTGTTTTTCTCACTGCACTCAGGGCCTTATGACTTTTAACACACACACACACACACACACACACACACACACACACGCGCGCGCCGCATGACGGAGGCTGCGACGTTCACGCTACGCTGCTCACACTTTTAATTAGGAATTCTGTAGTGCGTAAGGCAGGGAACTAATGAAATTATGATTTATATCTGCTGCTTTCTGAGTTTGCTTGTTTTTCAGTTGGACTCGTTTCCACACGCTGCCGTATTTGGGTGCAGCGCTAGAGGCACGCTAATCACCATCACAACTCAAACATCAATGGCCTCCATCACTTCTAGAAATTAAGATTTATCTCTATCTTATGTTATGTTTTTGGCTAATAAACACGTCTGAATTCAATTTTTTTCCAAGATGGCGACTCAAGTGACACTCCAGATTAAACGGCGAATTAAAAAAATCCTTTCCAGTTAAAAAATATAATCTAAGATCATTGATGGGACGTTTGGAATCTCTGATCGATTGCACTGTGCCAGGATTATTATTATTATTATTATTATTATTATTATTATTATTATTATTATTATTATTATTATTAATTCTTTAGAGAGTTTAACACACTGCTCATGGCTTCCAATAATAATAATAATAATAATAATAATAATAATAATAATAGTTTACACTTTGATAAGCCCAGTTCAGTAATATACAGTGTGTAAGGAATGAAACACTTGATACGTCATGCTGTTGTAGGAAATTAATCAACTACAGGGTGGTGTGATGAAGCGAAGTCACTGTTTTCACCCTGAAGTTGATTATTTACTGTTTTGTTTGAAACTCCATCTACAGTGAAGTCTTAACCTCCTGGCAGAGGTAAACAGCTATTAATATTTATTATTGTGATTCTCAGTGAAAGTCTTTATAACATCTGTTTTTAAAAGACACCCTACGAAATTAGATGTTTTTGAAGGGTGCCAATAATTCTGACTGTAAAAGAACTGCGATTTTCAGAAAATGTTTTAATGTAAAATTGTTAGCTGGGATTCTGCACCCGAAGCTTTTCCTCACCATGACCATGTGTGTGTGTGTGTGTGTGTGTGTGTGTGTGTGTGTGTGTGTGTGTGTGTGTGTGTGTGTGATTGTTTTTCTTCTCTATTTTTCTTTGCCTGTTTTTTCACATCATGAGCTAGACGAGTCCCTGCAGGCAGACATGACTCGGCCTGTTTCTCATTTTTACATCCATCCATCTCCTCCTCTCTCTGACCCAGTTGTTGCGTTAACGTGCCATTTCCTCATTTATCTAATGTGCTGTTCGTTCACTCCTCCATCAGCTCTAAAGGGCGAGCAGAGGTCTGCCTCTCTCCATCCATCCATCCATCCATCCATCCATCCATATATCTACATATCTATCTATCCATCTATCCATCCATCCATCCATCCATCCGCCTACTCACTGCATCCTAATGAATCTGTTCGAAGGAAACGTCACACTGTGGACACTGTGGCTTCTCCAGGGTCAAAGAGCCGCTGCGTTTCACTTCCTGCTTTAATGATTTACAGCAGTTTTTCATCATTAGCACTAAACAACAAATAATTCAAAAAGTCCAAAGTAATAAGAGCTGAATTTATGTTCTTACCTGTGTGTGTGTGTGTGTGTGTGTGTGTGTAATGATGCAGGTATTATAACACTGTGTCCTGCTTAACGAGGCCCATTAACGAGCGCAGTTAATTGCAGAGGCGGTGGCGCTGTGATGAGGAGTGACTAAAGAGGCCCAAACTCTCTTTATTCTTAAATAACAAACACTGGGTGTTTCCTATTATACGCTAATTATCCAACACTGGGGCACTTTAGCTAACAAGCCCTGGATTATTTTAATCACTGACACACACACACACACACACACACACACACACACAGCTAATTGTAACATCCAAAAGTCACTATTTCATTCATTATGGGACGCTAACACAACCTTCTCCTCTGATAGTCCTGATTATTGAAGACCACGTCATTTACCGCCGTCACACATCCAGTGTTTATCTGCGTGAGAAAATCTAATTATGGAAAAGAAATCAATCAGAATCTCCTGTTCACACACACACACACACACACACACACACACACACACACACACACACACACAACATTAGCCCTCCTGAAGGAAATCCTGTGACCTACAGCAAGATCGAAGGAACATCGAAGTTTTAGAAAAGATGCTCCATTAAAATACTTTTAAAAGTTCATAAAAGTGTCAGTTAGTGTTTAATGTTTGTGATTTAAGTGATGAACAGATGAAAGACTGAAAGAAAGTAAGAAAAAATGACTAGAGATTTTGCTCACAAATGATTCGTTTATTAGACCCAAAGTTGACTCTCCAAATCACCGAAATATCCCTGACATATGATTATTATCAAACAGATATATTTATCTCTTATTCATTTTTAAACATCGTGCGTCTTATTTGCAATTGTGCGTATGAATTTGTGCCTCTCGAGTCAGTGCCATTCAAGCGTCCCTGCTCTGTCATTCAGCTCATCAGAGTTTGAATCCATGAATCGTTTAGTTATGACTGAGATTCGCTTCTCTGTAGGTCAGTGTTTGACTCATTGAATCTTTCAGGCATGATTGAGAATTGCTTCTCTGTGAATCATTCAGTCATAACCGATGGGTCAGTGAGTCAGTGTTTGACTCAGTGAATCATATCAGCGTTTGACTCAGTGAATCATATCAGTGTTTGACTCAGTGAATCATATCAGTGTTTGAATCAGTGAATCTTTCAGTCATGACTGAGCTTCACTCCTCTGTGTTTCTGAAAGCTCCTGTGTATTTTATATAAAACACTGAGGGTCTGTATTGTTTGTAATTTTTCTATATTTTATGATAAAATTTTAATCTTTGTGAATCTCAGGTTATTACTTCAAAGCGACGTGGCTTGTTTGAAAGTGTGTTTGCGTGGAGTGTGTGTTCGTCTCAGCTGGAGCTCGCTAATGGTCTCTCAGCGATCGGCGCTTTGGACGTCGTTATTTCAACGTGGATAATTTTCTATTTCACGCTCTTCTATTGATTTTGGAATGATGTGTAAAGCTCCTCCGGGGAGTCTGAGGAGCAGAAGCTCATTAGTTCAGGAAGATTTTGGTTGGTGTTCATTAAAATTTAGAGATGAACACGTTTCCTGTACGCGGTGGCGCTGACAGCCAGGATGAGAAGCCGTTAAGTAACTGATAGCCTAAAACGCCAACATCACTGAAAAGGAAACACACTTTTAAAAAATTAGTATTGAGTTCTCGAAATGCCGTAAAACACAAACATTAACTAAAATCAATTCACAGGAAATTCGTTCTGCAGTCTGGCTGTACAGAGAGACTGCGTTTAAAAGAAAATCATTATTATTATTATTTATTTATTTATTTATTTATTTTGAGGCTGCGAGTTTGAGAGAGAAAGATTATAAAAAGAAAAAAGTTTCATATATATATATATAATTGTACTGAAATGTGAATTGGAAATGTATAAGATAAAAATGTACAAAGATGTGAAAATATGTTAAATAAATAAATGATTGTTTTTAAATATTTAGCATTTAATTAAATATGAATGTGTCATTTTTAGTAGTTATTGAGTGTGTGTGTGTGTGTGTGTGTGTGTGTTTGACTTAATTAAAACTTTCCAAATGAAGTTAAATTCACAGATCATATCTTCCATCTGCTGTACATTTAATAAACTCGCAGATGCTTCAGCGGTGAATATTTAATTTTTAATTTTTTTTCTTGATTCATTTTAATGTTATTTCATGGATTCCAAAGTGAGGCGTTAAAGAAATAGTTAGGACAAAAAATAAAATAAATAAAATGTCCCCTATGTTGTTGCCTGCATGACCATACCTATGATAATATTAACCAACTAGATTAGCTAGCTAGATAGCTGGATTAGCTGGATTAGCTGGATTAGCTAGCAGTTAATGATAGCCTTAAATGGCTGCTCGCTGTCATCATTCAGTAACATCACTGTTTACATCAGTTCCATAAACACACTGAGTCGTGAAAATGGGCGAAAAACAACTCTGAAACTCTAACTTGATAGATTTGTCCATTTTATGCTTAACTTTGCCGTATATTACAGTATTACATTAGTCTGGAGTTTATCTTCAGTTCACTCTCACCAGGCGTTTATTCATAAATCATCTGTACGAGCATTTACACAAGACATTTTAATATTCATGATAATCATATAATCTGCATGGATTACTGCACTTTTATATCCGGAATATAATGTGAAGATTTTATTTTTAATATTATTTATTTAGAGTTTCTATGTTTGTGGCGTTTCCTGCGTTTAGCAGCCGCCGTTATCCAGAGCGACTGAGAGAAGAGCTTTAGAGTCTCGATCAGAAACACGTCCTCACGCTGGTTCACTCGCTCGGGGCCTCAGAGCTCCGCCCACAACATTCACTCAAAACCAGTCGCGTCATTTTACTGCCTTTAATTAAACAATATAAAAAATAAAGAATGCGGGCCGACACACATTCATGAATTAAGAAGAATAAAACTAATTGTTCAGTTATGATGAAAGAGGTGGCGGCGTATAAACGGAGGACGGGCCGCTCTGTCTGCGCAGAGCCGTGAGCCGCACATACATACACTCTCTCATACGGATAAATACGATCGGGCCGGTGAGGAGAACCTCAAGTGTGTCACTTAGGACCTCTAAATGTTCAGAAACGTTCATGTCTTCAGTCAGTCAGAGAGCACAGAGAGCACAGAGAGCACAGAATTCCTGAAAATTCCCACAATATTCCCTGAAAAGTGAATCATCACATCATTAATCACAGAGTCAGTATAATGACATCATACCCCACACCTGTAATATTAATGTGTATTAAAATATACTGCTAATGTCCAGGTGGAAGTAGCTGTAAGACTGTGTTTTAAGGCTTAGAAACGTGAGTGTGTAAAAGAACACAGCCGAGCCGTGATGCTAACGGAGGAGAAGAGAAGAGACGTGAGGCGACGATCGATCTCCGTCCGTCGGGGAGCGACGTCTTAATCACACAATAACAAAACATCTTACTGTAAAATGTCACAGCCACTTAGGAACTGTGGAGATCAATACGATTGATTGGGACACAAACAGATGATTCACCTGTCAATCAAAATGATAGATTCACTCCTCCGAGTCCTGTGCGCCGAGGAAGGCGGGGCTTAACGACGCCTAAACCGCCTCTGATTGGCAGATTACATATAAAAGGAAATTATTTTATTATTCACATAAAGAAAAAAAAAACAGTGCAGTATAAAACCCGCTGTTTCTTCCTGAGAGAATTCGATAAAGAAAAATAAAAATAAAAAATTTTCGTAACAATTTCTATGTTCATAATGAATCATAGCCCCATTTATAATTATTTATGAGAATTACTGTTCTATAAATACATTTATAAAAGCCACATTAACACCTTTATAATAACAGTTCTAGTTACATTTATATTACTGTTATAAATACTTATAAGTGATGCGCTTGCTCATAATGCATTATACACAGAGTTATAATTATTAATTATTCAGTCTTATGGTCGCATGAATGTTTTTATAAAGACGCAGCATCATAAATTATAACAATAATATAAATGTAACCATAACTGTTATTATAATGAAGCCTTTATAAATGTATGTAAAGAACAGCAATACTATATATAACATTAATACTATACTTTATATCAATAATATATAAACAGATGGAGCTATAATTCATTATGAATATGGGCTTCATAGAAAGAGTTACTATATTTTCCCCATAAAGCTGAAAATGAGTTTCACACAAAACATTTTAAATGTGAAGGAAATGTGATGGACACTGAATAAAGCTTTAACCTTGACGTCCTGCATCACATATTTCACAGATTTTGCTTTTACTGTGTGTTAGATATCAAAAGTTTTGGGGCGTATTTAAAAAAAAACGCTGTAGTTTGCAGGACTTTAAAGATTCTCCATACGTTTAAGATGAAAAGATCACTAACTGCACACGCAACATACACACGTGAGCACGAAGAACATCAGCAAAGCCTTCGTAAATCTGACAGGAATTTTTATTTCCAGAACTTTACTACAAATTAATGTGACAAATTGTTTGTGTGTGTGTGTGTGTGTGTGTGTGTGTGTGTGTGTGTCATATCTCATTCACTACTCTGGAGTGTTAATTCCAATTCTCCTAAAGAAACAGTTCAGTGTAAATGAGTGTGAGTGTATAGGAGGGGACACTTACTTTTGGAAGCCACAGGAGTGAAGGTTTTGATATTAACATCCACACACAGATATTACTCATGATTTATTTCCAACATGAACGATCAGCAGTGAAGCTCATGCCGGGAAGTGAACCTGCAACTCTAACAATCGTTTTAATCGTGTTTAAAAATGGACGAGTGCGACCCCGAGTGCTGCAGGAGAGCTTTGTGCTCGGCGTCTCTGACACCGCGAGCTAAAAGGTTAAAACCATAACAGAGAGCTTCGCTCTTCATGACTGACATTCTGCACGATCGATCGAGCCGCTGTTAAAGATACCATCTGGTATTTAAGCCTGCGGTAATAAATCCAGTACACTGCATTCAACACACACACACACACACACACACACACACACACACACTCTCATCCTTTAACACAGCAGTGTGACAGCGTGTGATGACTTCAAACACCACTCAGATGAATTAACCACCTAAATCACAGGACTGTACTTTACACACTTCATTTACTCACAGATCAAAACACAACAAAGTTAAATTTCTCTTATTGATTCTCTAATTTACTCCACACACTTTAGGGTTAATTACTGTTATTATTTTTAGGTCATTTATTTTCCTTTGCCTCCTGCAGAGGAAGTAGAGAGTTGGCAGGAATGAA
>JAKKZJ010000007.1:296135-311052 GCA_033441845.1 Pangasius mekongensis
TACTGATATTGGAAATAGTGCCGTGAGTCATAATGCAACTGATGTGAGGATTTAGTGTGTAAAAGTTTTGACGCCGTGTGAGTTTTTGTGCGTTTGGCCTCTGAAACTGCGCTGAGATCCGACTGCACCCAAACAGGTGATCCTCAGCGGCAGAGCGGCGCCGGGTTTTGCCCTTTTCTATGACATTTACTCAGTGGATATTAGCTGAGAAGGAAGGACGTATAGCGGCTAAGCGACAGCAGGCTGTCAAAAAATGGCTGGAGGAGAAATGAACGAGAGCAGAGACAGAAAGGAAGAAAACAATGAGAAAAGTACGAAATGGCAAAGCTTCAAATCACCTCAAGCTACCAGTGTGTATACATATGTTAGGTGTTAGCACTAATGGCTAATAATGGAAAACTAACATGTTATTAGCATCACTAATATGGATTCCTTTGGTTCTAAAAGCAAAGAAATAGAAAGTGTAGCAGACGTGGCCATTAATTCATTTCTCACAGGCAATAAAGCAACTGTACATCATCACTTTTTCAACTATTTCAGTGACAAATTATGAAATTTTATTGAAGAAATATCATTTGAATAAAATAATTTTCTAAGACTGTAGGACATATTGCTGGGGTTAAGACATAGGTTTATGCAGAGTGAAGGAGAAATGGATTACTAACCAGTTTAATATTAGCTTTATCGAAGTGTCCTAGTTTAGTTTAGTTTTTGTCCGTACAGCTGAAAATGAGCTCAGTAAAGCTCCTCAAGCCATGTTCATCTAAATAAATACTCCGTGTGTGTTAAAGAATTTCCCTAGTGCTTTTCCAGGAAGAGTCAGTGATGATTTCACTGCATTTATCCAGATTTCACTCTCAGCAAGCGTCATGTATTTTAATTACAGAATTTCTACAATAGAAAGATTAGCTAGAACTCGATAATGAGTTATGAGAACACAATGAGAACGTGTCCACATCTGTCATCGCCACTGTAGTGATGATGCAATAATAAGAAATCATGAGGTTTGTTTGGGTTAGCTCAGAGGTTGAAGCGAGCGATCTGTAAGTGTTTTTCAGTGTTAGAGAGTTTCATTTAAGATGCACTTGATGTGAGGCGTGCTGTTGCTAATATTCTTCTGGGACCTACAGAACCTGAAGAACAGAAGTTTCGTCTTTAAAAGGCTGACTTAGAGTCAGACCTTCATCCAGGCTGAGATGAGTGATGAGATGATTCCAGACATTCCTCTTCAGGGAAGATCAGGATTACATTTCTGTCAAAGTAGATGATTGCTTCCAACAAGGTGGTGCACAGTAAGAAGAGGAGCGGGTCAAGCACGTCCATGAGGTTCACCTTCAGAGATGCCAACACTGTTAACAAGAAAATCTGAGCAGACAGCTAGAAAAAAATGTTTTTACTACAAAATTGTCAGGCAAGTTGCTGGACGGGATGATAGATATATATATACAGTGAAAAACAACTGAGCAAAATCTGCTGTAAATACTACAAAATAAACAACTTCTTCATTTTTTACAGTATAATTAGACCTAAATCCCACATTATGGTATTTTCTATGGTGGCTCAAATGACCAAGGTGCATGAATTCGTAAACTACAACCAAAGCGAAGGTACCAGAGGTACATGGTCTGGCGCCTGAGGTGGGAGGAGTCAGGCGGAAGGTTTTTTGGAATACAAGACTCCTTAATTTTTTCTAATGATCCCTGAAAGAACCCTTGGATAAAACATTTTTCTAAGAGTGCACCAAATACCAAGAAGCTAAATGAAGATTAAAAAATAAACTCTGAAAGGGTCTAGGTATTAATTTAGATATAATTTGTGCTGCACAATTATCCAGTTAATACACAATCTTAAAAAAGGGGATCTACAGCGGTTTTGCTGGAGGATCCTTAATGGTTTATATAAGAGTATATAAGTAGAATAAGTATATAATTTGAGTAAGAGGAAAATGTGGGTGGAGGATGTGGATGAAGGAGGAGGATGTGGGTGGAGGTGGAGGATGTGGGTGGAGGATGTGGATGAAGGAGGAAAATGTGGGTGGAGGGTGTGGATGAAGGAGGAGGATGTGGGTGGAGGATGTGGATGAAGGAGAAGGATGTGGGTGGAGGGTGTGGATGAAGGAGGAGGATGTGGGTGGAGGGTGTGGATGAAGGAGAAGGATGTGGGTGGAGGGTGTGGATGAAGGAGGAGGATGTGGATGAAGGAGGAGGATGTGGGTGGAGGTGGAGGATGTGGGTGGAGGTGGAGGATGTGCTAATCCTCTCCAGGTGAAGTCTACCCATTGGGGATAGAATAAGAGATCCTGGGACTGGAGGTTCAGGTCGGAGCTGATCTGCAGGACAGAAGCCATCACAGAAAGTGCTTTTCTACAACTTTGTTTACTTCAGGAGAGAAACGGGAGAGGTTTGGAGAGCCTGAGTGGAGGTCACAGCAGTGACGGAAGGTTGCTGGTTGTGATGGTGGAAAGACAGTAAAGTAAATGAAAAAGTCATGTGATGTGTGAAGATGAGTGTCAGGGAGCGTGTTGGTGATGCAGCCTCGTGTCGAGAGGTCCAGCTGATTGCCTCCTCTGTGGATTGCTGGGATGCAGAGATACTTTTAGCTTGAATGAGGTCAGGAACGTGAGGAAGCCGTGAGATTGTAGTTTGGATGGAGGGATACTGAGAACAGACGTCATCTTCTGGGATGGAGGAGAGGACCACATCTATTTCCTCAACAAACAAACAAACATTACCATGTGCATTGTAACCCTTTAACATCTCCATTACATAAGGAATAAAACACAACAGGGCACGCTGTTATAGGAAAATAATCAATGCCGTGGTGGTGTGATGACGTGGAGTTACTGTTCCCACCCTGATGTTGATTATTTTCCCATAACAGCACATCCCAAAGTGTTTTATTCCTCTGATACCACAGCAGTTTATAAACAGTGACAGTTTTGGGTGGAAGAGGTGTTTTCAGGTTGTCAGTCCAGCTGAGGTTCTCTTTAGTGCAATATCTCAGATGTTGGTGTCCAGTTCTGCTTGTTTATTCATCATTTTTACACATAGTTATGTTTAACTATATTTAACTACAGTATAACAAGTTAGTTCCAGTTCTCACTTATGTTACAGCAGCTATAAACAGTCTTTCTGTCCAGGCTGGCGTCCTGTTCAGGGTGTGTTCCTGCATATTAACTCCAGATCCACTGCTTATTGACTGATTTCAACACAGTTACATACAGTCACATGTCCGGGGTTCCAGCACGAGAACCACGGATCTGTGCCATAATTGCAGTATTTTTTGTAGTTTTCATGTTTCATGTGCTTGAGAGCTACATGCTGTACAATCTGATTACAGTGCTGATGTGAAAATCATCACAACTTTTGGACTTGATTGCATTTGGAGATACTCGACAGCTCGGGTGTGCTCATGGCTCATACAGAAGCTAGCTGATAGTTTATTCCCGAGTTTTGGACTCGCAGTGTTTGCAGTGTGTACTGTGGGTTTTTTACTTTTGTTCCCTGTGATCTGTTTGGTTTGTAATTGTAATTTTGCTGTTTTCCTTTTGTTGTGTTTCAGTGTGGTTTGCTTTTGTTATCCTGGCACCAGTTATGACCTCTTGAGCGACTCAGTGAACTTGACCTTGAACATATAATATATACAGAAGTCTGGATGGACTACAATTCACTATTTTTATTTCAGCCGTTATCAAACGCAGTGCTCCGTGCTGAACTGCGCTAACACTAGTGTTTTTCTTTTGGAAGAATTCTCCACACAGTTCAGTTTAACCACATGATTTAATCATCTAAGCTAAGATGAGACACACATACACCTTTACACCTTACAGTTTGAGGATCAGAAGAAGATCTGGTTGTGCTCAGCGGGAATCTTTTTAACTCGTCACTGAGTTCCTCCCACTCGAAATGAAATCAATCGGCGTGTACAGGAAGAGCATGATGCCTCTCGGGGTTAATTTGATGTGTTTGTGTGTGTTTGTGTTTGCTAGCGGGAGGCTGGAGGTCTGCGCTTTCCCATCAGCCCCTGCACAGCGTGACGCCTCCACAAACACAGCACCCAGGCTGCTTTTATGGAATAAGTCTTGCAGGTCTGCTTGGGTCAAAATAACCGGCTTAAATTCTGGCTAAGTGTGAAATGATTTTCAGCATCGCATTCAGCTTCAATTTCAGTTCCTCTGAAAGACATGAACTCTTACTTAGTTTTACACTCCAAATTCTAACTGTATTAAATGATCAGGCGGCAAATGTTTAGCCTGTAGCTACATGGATAATGTCACTAAGTAATGAAAATCTGTCTCACCCCAAATGTTTTCTATTATTCAAGGCTTCAGATGACTTGTAAGTTGAAAGCATAACTTCATTCGTGTCCACATCGCTTTCATCCTGCTACCATCCAGTCTAACCTTCAGGGGTGAGGCTGAGGGGATGGAGTGATACCAAATAGTGCTATCAAAAAAAAACTATTCTGGTTTTCTAAGATGGCCTCCCTTGATAAACACCGCTCCACTGTTCAGCTATGTGAGATTCTTTAAAAGACATGAACAACTGTCAGTCATTCTAGATTCATATGATAATTGGCTCAAATGAAATGACTCATCTGCTGTTCTTACTGGAGGAAAGAAAATGTATTTTTGAGGTATAAGTCATAGCAGCGTACTCCGATGTTATCTATGTACTATACAAAATGTGTAAACAATATCAGGCCTGTCTGTGTCAAGTACAGACAAGCCTAGAGCTTATATACACAACTAGCAAAGCTAGCATAAAGCTATAGTATACAAAGTTTAAACAGATATACAACAAGTCAAAAAAGTACGCCATTAGGATAAAACTGGAATATACAAAAAAAATGTTGTGGGTAACTGGGACTGGCGTGATGAGCTCAAACATGTCATTCCTGATCTGGTTCTCTTCTGGGACTTCAAAAACAAGTAGTAGAGAGATACAGAAAAAAACACCAGGAAGCTGATTATATATCAGGATTTATTCAGGGAGAAGTTTGTTTACTATATGAACATTATTTTTGCTTCATGATGTCTACTGTAAAATTATGCTATAATTACATTAAGCATCGACCGCTAAACAACCCTCCATGGGTTCCTCCAGTGTTGCTTCACAACTTTTAAATTTCATCTTCTGAAGTTCACATTAGTGCTGCGTTTATGCAGAACCTCCTGATAAACGCGATGAACACACGGACCCCATCCTGAACTCAGCACTGACATCATTACTGCTAGAAAATGAGGGCATTAGCTTACTTTCAGCTTCTCTTGGTGAGGTTAAATCAACACACACACACACACACACACACACACACACATATACACACTCACACACGCACACATACACACACACACACACACACACACACACACACACATACACTGTAAAGGTTGTGTTATCGGGGGTTTAATAGCGAGGAAGAGCATCGATGAAGTTCAGGAAGCAGTGGATCAATAACAGGCTAAATGGAGACAAACACAGGAGATGCATGAATAAACATAATGTGTGTGTGTGTGTGTGTGTGTGTGTGTGTGTGTGTGTGTGTGTAATGTATCTGCACCATTACAGCTGAGTTTTATTGATTCTGAGCCTCCAATAACACACACATTTCATCACACTACACTATACTCACTACTGAACCTCTAAAGCACTAATTACTGTAGGACACTAACACATGAGTGTATGACCCATTTATAATAACTAATAAACACTGTATGTGTGTGTGTGTGTGTGTGTGTGTGTGTGTGTGTGTGTGTAAAATGTCCAAAATACAGAGAAGTTGATTATTTTCAATAACAAATCGTCCCCTAGTATTTTAATCCGCTTATACCACAGCAATTTACCAGCAATATAAATATTTTTATTTATTAAAAAAATGACACCTCATACTTTTTATATGTTTTACTTACAGAAGAGCTTTGGAGTCCATGCTAGTTCACCAGGTCTCTGTGCTTTCAGTGACTGCCATAACAAGACAGAGGGAGTGGCTTAGCTAGCCGAGCCTATGGGTAATAAGGCACAGGTGAGAATATTCACGCGTTACCTGCCGGTTCCCTCGCCTCCTCTCCATCCACAGCCGACGCTCGAGAACACCCCCTCTTCCACAATCCACAGCCATCATGTAAAACACCAGCTCCTGATTGGCCGAGCCCATTTCACAAACACATTAATAAAGATCTCATTACTGAGAAACGAATCGATGCGTGTTCTGTTTTCTGCTTGATGCTTTGTTGATGATTGATTAGATGCAATAAGAAGCTTTCAGTGTCACATTTAAACTGATATGTTGAGTGTGTGGTAAATTCACATTAACCTGATGGGTGGGGAAGAGGAGGAGGAGGGGCAGAGTGGGGGAGGTTATTCATCCATAGAGGATGGACAGATCCTCACTCGTTCCTCCACCTGAACAATCTGTTCTCCATCTCTCAGCAGCTGCAGGAGCAGAGACGTGTGAAACTCCTCCGTCACACACTTCAGGTCAAACACAAGAGGGTTTAGAGCTTTCCTAAGATCTGTATCATGAAATACACACACACACACACACATACACACACACACACACACACACAACCTGAAAAATCCATATTTTAGAGATTTAACACAGAATAATAGGATAACATGTTAGTGACGAGAACAAATGAGAGAAAAAGAAACTTTTGTGAAAATGATTAAACATGTTTTGATGACTCATACTGTACTAGTTCTGTGTTCATCCAATTAAATACTCACTAGCGCATACATGCCCCGCCCCCAGGGGTGTGTCTTGCTTTACAGTAGCTTCTCATTAGCAGTAAACTCCTTGCATCTCCTGCACACTGTTCCTCACTGAGAATAAATGTTCGGAGTTTATTCATATGGAAGAGGGCGGAGTTTGTGTGAGTTTTTGGGGGAGTGTTTTAGCGACTTATCAGAATGTCTCAATCAGTAAGACTCAGTAAAATCACTTTATCAACAAGTCACACACATCAGATGTCTCCTGGTGACGACCCTGTACGCCATAATTCACAGCAATTGGAGATAATTAAGAGCAGCAGAGAGAAAGTGGAGGAAATCACAACTCGATACGGATCTCGTCTCATACCGCACTCTCCTGCCCAAATTCTCATCTGATGTGACTTCTGCTAAGACCAGCTTTTACAAGGAAAAACTGGAAACCTCTGTACTAGATGCTTGCAAGCTCCACCACATCTTTTCTTCATTTCTTAACCCAGCAGCTCCCCCTTCACCATCCTTCCTGACCGCTGATGACTTCACTAACTTTTTGATGGGAAGATTGAAAAAATATGCCAGACCTTCATTTCTACCCCAACTCCTACACTACACACTCAGGATTCTCCTTCTCTTTCTCTGAAATAAATTTCTTCCCTATCAACTGAAGATGTTCTTGTCCTGCAATCCTACTTTTTCTGCCATCTATCCCTCATATTTTTTTATTCTTCTTTTTCAGGAAATTCTCACGTCATATTGTGTATGGTTTTGTGTTTCACCAATAAAATTTGAATTTGAATCCATTCCACACAGACTTTCCACTGGTGTCCCTCAAGGCTCAGTGCTTGGTCCTCTTCTGTTCTCCCTCTACACTCGAACTGCTGGTCATCCCAGGAGATGCATCTCCACATCAGGATCTTGTGATCTACACTTTGCCATTCTGACATGCTCATGTCTATTTCTCCTTTACAGCATCAGAAGGATTTGTCCATTTCTCTCCACACAGGTCCCTCAGGTGCTTATTCAGTCCCTTGTCATTTCGAGACTGGACTACTGCGCCTCGATTCTGGCAGCTCTGCCTCTGAGCTCCATTCGACCTCTGCAACTGATCCAGAATGCAGCTGCATGACTGGTTCACAACCTTCCTAAGTTCTCCCTCACCACCCCATTGCTGCGCTCCATCCACTGGCTTCCTGTAGCTGCTGCATCAGATTTAAAACTCTGATGCTCGCCTACAAAGCCAAAAACTCAAAGCACTTATCACACCTCGCGTGGCACCACGCTCCCTCCGGTCCTCTAGCACTGCTCAACTCATCCCTCCATCTCTCAGGGTTCGAGGAAGACCTGCATCGAGACTCTTCTCTGTTCTGGAGCCTCAGTGGTGGAATGAACTTCCCCTAGACGTCCGAACAGCTGAGTCACTGGCAGCCTTCAAACGACGTCTAAAGACCTACATCTTCATACAGTGTTAAATTAGCACTTGATTATTTAAATATTTATTTATTTAAATATTTATTTATTTAAATAACAGAAATCATTGTGTATTACTATACTGTATATTACTATAGTACTATTAGTCCGTGACCTAATGAACCAGTATGAGGATGAATTTAATGATAGAGACTTCAAAGCACTTCTATAAGTCACTCTGGGTAAGTGGGTCTGCCATAAATGTAAATGTAAAACACACACAACGTCTCATCTAGAATTAAACTTGTCCTGGGTAAAGTCCTCCAAATGAGGATTGGGTGGGAGTGCATTTGAATGCTATTGGCTGTTGTGTAAATCACTCAAGCACTTCAACACACCACTACTTTAACCTCCTTTTGAAAGCAAATTCATTAACATACAGAATCAAATCACACTTCTCAAGATATTCCATGGGGATTTTAGTGATCTGTGTACTTCAGTGTTGTCCTTTTGAGTGTGTGTGTGTCTGTGTGTGTTTGTGTGGGTGTTGAGATGAACGTGAATTAGAAGCCGCACTGAATAAAGTGTGTGTGAGTGTGTGAGTGGAGGAGGAGGTGAGCGAGGAACAAATGCCCGCAGGAACGAGAGATTGATTTCACTCGTCTGCTTTCTGCCCAGGTCTCTTTTACCATTTACTCACATTGCAGAGGCCATGACGTGAATAAATAAACACCCTGTGTGTGTGTGTGTGTGTGTGTGTGTGTGTGTGTGCGTGTGTGTGTGTGTGTGTGTGTGTGCGTGTGTGTGTGTGTGTGTGTGTGTGCGCGTGTGTGTGTGTGTGTGTCTGTGTGTGTGTGTGTGTGTGTGTGTGCGCGCGTGTGTGTGTGTGTGTGCGTGTGTGTGTGTGTGCGTGTGTGTGTGTGTGTGTGTGTGTGTGTGCGTTTACAGAGCTTGTTTACAAAGAGCTTTATTGTTTTTCTGATTGCTTATCAAGTCAAGTTGTTGCCATGGTTATCTACATTCTATTCATCTGTGTTTTTGTAATCTACGTCTCTCTTTCCATCGATTCATCCATACATCTCTCCATCATCCATCTATTCACACTTATTATTATAATTATTCCTCCTCCTGTGTGTAAATGATAACTACACCTCCACCAATGCAGCTTTAGACTCTCTCTATAGGGCTTTATACAGGTAGATATATGAACACACACACACACACACACACACACACACACACGCACACACACAGATTTACTGTATTCAATAAAACACAGAACAGGAATTGTGAACAAACAGCACAAAAGAAAAATACTCACGCTCTCCTGGAGAACTTCCAGAAATATATTCTGTGTGATAAACTGCTCTTATTTCCTTTATCGAGTAACAACCCAAGTCAAGATTCGCCACAAATAAAGCGCAAATTTTATTTTAATTCTCTCTAACAGCAGCTCTGACTGTAGCGCAGGTTTATATTAATGCTCTCGCTCTGATACGTTATCGTTTCCATGGTAACAGCTCATTCACTGGGACGTGTACTGAAGATGCTCCACGCAAACGGATTAAATACAGTAAACAGTTGATGTGGTGAAGTTTTCTGTAAGGAGCTGTTTATGTAACAGTGATGGAAGGAGTCTCCAGTGTCAGCGCTCTGTAACAGTCAGAGGTGAAGCTGCAACTTTTTCTAAGTTTTCCGACGTCTTCAGGACAGACGAGTTTACGCTTCTTTGTGGCTTCTTGGTCTCTAAGTTGTTGTTTTTTTGTGTTATTAACTTTGAGAGAGAATGAAGAGAAGCTGGTGAGGGAATGTTTACAGCTGCTATAACATAAGTGACAACAGGAAGTAGCTCGTTTCATGAACATTAAATGTAACTATAAACAGATAAAGAGTATGACGTGTCGTTCTTTAATAGATAAGAAATTGTAATTGTTGGTAAATTGTTAGAGGAATAAGATGCTTGGGGACGTGCTGTTAGAGGAAAATAATCAGTAACTTCTTCATCGCACCATCCTCTCATTGTATTTTACTGTAACACACACACACACACACACACACACAGTGTTTATTACTTACTTAACACTTAAATGATTGTTTAAGTGTTAATGAAATTCATCTGCATGTACTGCTTATTCTGTACATGACAAAAAATATGGCTGAATAAATTTGCATAAATTAAATCACATCTTGTTGCTAAATGCAGAATTTTCTGAACTCTGAACTTCAGGTGTTTTTTTCAGCTACTATTTTGAATTTTGTTCACCACTGCAAACCTGACTGCAGAATTCTGCCTGTCACAAACATTTCCTGTGTATTTTTCTGCAACATTTCACATATTACCCAATAATTTATCCACTAAAGTCGATTTGAATAAAATGTTGTGACATATATATGAATATGAATAAACACGCAGCTGGAACAGTTTCTCCTGTTTAAAAAAAGGCCAGTTTTTGTTGCTGCGCTGTGTGACAGGTGTGTATGGAAAAGAAGAAGGCCACTTTATTCAGCGAGCGAACAGATGAAGTGTGTGCTGATGCTTCTGTATACACACTGTCTTTCATCTCACTGTGTGTGTGTGTGTGTGTGTGTGTGTTAGTTATTTATTCGGCTCTCAGACAGATGCTCGAAGCATTGCATTTGTGATACAAGTGTCCTGAAACCCTTGAATACACACACACACACACACACACACACACAGCATCGGTGTGCAGAGCATAAACAAGGTCTGTATGAGGAAGACTTTATATTTTTCTGTTATGAATTGCTAATGAAAATGCTAATTAACGATGTGTCTCGGGTCCTAAACAAGCTGTCATAACTGTTATATAATTGTCTATAACTTTAGGGATTTAAAAATTAGGAAAGTAGAATTCCACTCACCAACCTCAACAAGCCAGAATGCACTATAACGCTAAGTCACTGATCTTCTGCCTGCTGTGGCCACGCCCATTTCACAAGGAGACAGAAAAAAATGATATTGTATTAGTCGTAGACTTTGGGCCACACCCCTTGCCTTTCTGTTCTATTACCGTCTCCACCCCTGTTGTTTGTTAGGTCTTGATTAACTTATCAGAGTCTAATCATGTGATTAGTTACTTTCAGTCTGACTCTTGTTTTCTGACTTCTGTGTCTAATTATACTTCCTGTTTTGACCCTTACCAGTTTCCCTCTTTTTTAATATTAAACACGTGTTTCACATTGTGATTGGAGCTTTAAGGCTGTATTCAGAGTTATGCAATGAAAGTTCCTGGTATTCAGAGTCGGGTTAAGTGCATTTTTCTGAGCTCCACGTTCAGATTATTAAAATCACCTGTGCGTAGTTCACACCTCCGAGACTTCAGTGTCTAAACAGCACTTGATTCAGCACATCCTGTTCTTTTACACTTTGTCTATCGTGCTTATGTTTGTGTGTTTAATATTGTCCCTGAATGACGCTCCACAGTGTGTGTGAGTGTATTTACAGATAAAACATCAATTACAGCGTGGTTATTGCAGTTACATCAAACTGTCAGACGGCGGCGCTGGACTTAACGCTGCTCCTCACTCGAGCCGAAATCACGCAAGAAACATGCGCTTAAGCTCAAGATCAGGATCCAGCGTAACTGAGACACGCCCCTGTTTCAGACAAACTCCGCCCCCGCGTGCGTAACTCTCACGTAACTTCCGTGTAGCGCTGAAGTCAGTAGTTACGTCTGAGCTCTGAGTGCTGATGTGTGGAATTTCATGATTAAATCCTCACTGAATGATGAACTTTACTTAACAGAAGTTGAGGAAGAAAGTGATTTTCACTGTGAGGTTTTTCCCTGTGACTTGTTTATAATCATCAGCGTGTCATACAGTAAGAAACTACACCACCGAGTCACAAAGCCGACTGAGGAGGCAGAACACAGTTTCAGACGGATTCGATGAAACAAAACACTGAAAAGCAGCGTGTCCTTGTGGATTTTATAAGACCATGTTATTGAGCTGTACATATTATTAAAAACATGAAGTACCCCATATAAAACCTCCTATAAACCTTGTCAGATTAATTAGTTCTGCACTGTTTACTCTCTTAACCACCGGCCTTTACATCCTCATACAGCAGCTTTAGACCCGACCTGAGGTCACATCGTACTTCAGTTTGAGAAGCTAATTAAGCTCCTAAACGGCGTGTGTGCTGCTGGTGAACATGGCCGAGGATCAGGAGTGATGAATTTGCTGTGTTTGTGATGGCGGTTGTGTGAGGACAAATGCAGCCTAAATGCGAATGGCTAACTGTAAATATTTGGAGCTCAGCATGCTGTGTTCTTGTCAATCACATGACTGTTGAGTGTAAAACCTTCAGTCATTCTAGCAGGTGATGAGTCCTGTAGTTTGTCTCTGGTGGGCGTGTCCTGTCCAGCGTTTCATTTTGTTCTGGTCAGCAAATGTAGTAGCTATACATACATATATATAAATCTAAAAGTACAGTAGAAATACTCCAGTGTTTTTATAAATTCTCATAATGTACTGTGAGAGGTGTCCAAACACCACTACCCATAATGCACGTATAGATGTAAAGGGAACTGGGAATAGAACCCTGCTTCAGTCAAAAAACAGCCTGAGTGTGTGAGTTCTCACATAAATATTTGAACACCTGCTACAGAGAGCTGTAACACAACAAACCTCAAAAACTGTTAGAATTTATTATTATAAAACTTTTTCAAAAAAAAAAAAAAACAGACCAGAAGACATTGGAGCACACAGCAGAACCCCTCCTGACACACTGTATTCTCACAAATACTCACACGCTTAGAACAAAGGGTTCAGAGGTTCCTTCAGAGAAATGGATCCATGTAGAACTCCTCCACGGAGAACGTTACACTCAGAATAAAATGGTTCTTCAGAGGTTCTGTGGATAATCACACTGTCTTAGCTTTCTGTAGTGGTTTTACATGAAATCATCTCTAACAGAGAAACACTCAGATGTAGGGTCCTACATGGGACATTTAAAGGTTCCTGCAAGAGGGCAATCTGAAGAACCCATCAAGATTCTGGATATAACCAGACGTTCCAGATCTAATCGGAAAAACTGATGCATCATTACATCATTACACTGTTACATTCTTACACTGTTACACTGTTACATTCTCACACTGTTACACTGTTACATTCTTACACTGTTACACTGTTACATTGTTGTATTGTTACATTCTTACACTGTTACACTGTTACATTCTCACACTATTACACTGTTACATTCTTACACTGTTACACTCTTACATTGTTGTATTGTTACATTCTTACACTGTTACACTCTTACATTGTTGTATTGTTACATTCTTACATTGTTACACTGTGACACTGTTACAGCTTCAGCAGCTGATCAAAGGCACTCTACGAAAAAAAGGACACATCTAGCATCCGAACTGTTTAATATTTTAGAAAACATGAACATGGAACGCTGGAAGAAATGATTCAGTCTGTTACTCTGAGTAATTCACCAGACTGTCTGTAGACTTGAAAAAAAGAGTAAAAAAGGTGAAATCTAGAAGCTGGAGCTCTGGAGGAAACTTTATACGAGAATGTAAAACCCCTTTAGGAAGCTGAGACGCCACATTCAGCGTGAGTCCTGTAACAGCAGGTTCCCTTTCACACTGCGCTAGATTTCTAAACAAGACACAATATCTCTCATTTATTTAATTCATTTAATTATTTCATGATTTAATTATTCTAATTAATTATTCAATTCTTAAAATCAAAAATTGTTTGATCAGCCTTTTGTATTTTATTTTATTTTATAAACTAAAAATATAAAACTTTACTTTAAACTAAAACTGTTTTAAACTTAATATTAGGGGAAAAGTCTAGAGATCAGTTTAATAATGCCAAATTTGTATTATAATAAATGTCATGATGGGAAACTTTACATAAATTCACAAATATTCAACTCTTTTTGTAGATGCTGTGGATATTCATGAAGAATATTTAGAAATAAATCATCTCTGTATTATTACAATGTTATTTACACCATTTACACCCTGATTTTATTCTTCCTTTCAGTGTTTCTAATAAAACATCGCATCACTTCTAAACTGCATAATTACTATATATAGTCTAGTACTATATTTTAAAAAAGTATTTTTCAGGAGTAATGTTTTGTGATGTTTGGAAAAAGTTACAATTTGAATTCGCACGACTTTTGGAAGTAATAAAAGCATCTAAAAATCTCAGTGTGTTTTATAATTTGTACATGAAAGGGTTACGATATTTTCACTCGCTCTCCGCGCGTTCAGTGCACGCAGAACCTCTCGAGGAAACGTTATGTTTAAGAGAGAATTTTCTCTTGTACACTTCATCTTTAACTAAACTATCACATTAAATAATGGCACCCTTAATAATGAACAGTTTGGTTCTCTGGTGAAGTGGAACCTCGCTGTGCTCAGCACTCTTCATCTTTAATATAATTTCACCTCTTCCAGTCGGGGAGATGATACAGCTTTGTCTCGAGCATATCCACACAGAGTTAATAACAATCACACACTTCATTCGCAGTGAGAACTGCCGGGCCGATAAGCAGCCAAATCTCCAAGCGAGAGAACGAGGAGAATGAGGAGGATGGAGGATGGAGAGGAATGAGGAAAGAAAGAAAAGGATTTTATTGCTTGTGCCAGCAGGTTGAATAATGATTATCAGCTGTGTGTATCTCTGTATCTCATATGTGAGTCCTAGTAAAGAGAGAAACTCCTCAAAGGCTCAGTGTGTGTGTGTGTGTGTGTGTGTGTGTGTGTGTGTGTGTGTGTGTGTGTGTGTGTGTGTTTGTGTGTGTATGTGTG
>JAKKZJ010000007.1:315472-322972 GCA_033441845.1 Pangasius mekongensis
TGGTTGAGCTGTAGCTGTTTGTGGTTGCGTTGTAGTTGTTTGTGGTTGAGCTGTAGCTGTTTGTGGTTGAGCTGTAGTTGTTTGTGGTTGAGCTGTAGCTGTTTGTGGTTGAGCTGTAGCTGTTTGTGGTTGTGTTTTAGCTGCTTGTGGTTGAGCTGTAGCTGTTTGTGGTTGAGCTGTAGCTGCTTGTGGTTGAGCTGTAGTTGTTTGTGATTGCGTTGTAGCTGTTTGTGGTTGAGCTGTAGCTGTTTGTGGTTGAGCTGTAGATGCTTGTGGTTGAGCTGTAGATGCTTGTGGTTGCGTTGTAGCTGTTTGTGGTTGAGCTGTAGCTGTTTGTGGTTGAGTTGTAGCTGCTTGTGGTTGAGCTGTAGCTGTTTGTGGTTGTGTTTTAGCTGCTTGTGGTTGAGCTGTAGCTGCTTGTGGTTGCGTTGTAGCTGCGTGTGGTTGAGCTGTAGCTGTTTGTGGTTGAGCTGTAGCTGTTTGTGGTTGTGTTTTAGCTGTTTGTGGTTGAGCTGTAGCTGTTTGTGGTTGCGTTGTAGCTGCTTGTGGTTGAGCTGTAGCCGTTTGTGGTTGCGTTGTAGCTGCTTGTGGTTGAGCTGTAGTTGTGCTTTGTGCTGCTCAGATGCGAGTGTTTAGTGGTGTTTGACCTGAATGCTTGCTCTGTTTGATTTATGACGTTGTGGGAGGTTTTTTTGAGCGCGATGCTCGCTGCTGCTTTAACAAAATGCAAATGATGTGTAATGTTATGCAGGTTAGAAGTCTCTCTTTTCAGCCTCCATTTTCCATCCTGATCTTTTGCTTTTTCCCTGACGCATCGCTCCGGGCTGTGTGTGTGTGTGTGTGTGTGTGTGTGACTCACGCTGAGTTAATATACAAGGTGGTAAAGGTTGGCTTAGCTGAGAGGGGAAAAAATGTTTTTATTATTATCATTATTATTACCACATCGATGTGTAGGCATCCATTAGGCAGAGAAATATGCCTCGATGCCATTTGCATGGCCCATAAACTCCTGGAGGTCGCACGCCGCATAATAATCCACCATAATGGTTTTTTTCTCCCCTGAAAAACAAGCCGGATGCCGCGCGACAAATTGAACTCTACTAAGTGTAAATTTGTTTCTGCCCTGATTCGCAAAGTGAGGCTTTCATTAATTTTCACCGGCGCCGGAAAAAGAGACACTAAAAGCACTGTGTAAATACTTCGTGACTTTCGCAGTAATGGCCTCTGCCATCCCTCCCTCTTTCCCTCCCCCTTTCCCTTCCCTCTTTCCCTCCCCCTGTCCCTCCCTCTGTCCCTCCCCCTTTCCCTTCCCTCTTTCCCTCCCCCTGTCCCTCCCCCTTTCCCTTCCTTCTTTCCCTCCCCCTGTCCCTCCCTCACTCCCTCCCTCTTTCCCTCCCTCACTCCCTCCCTCTTTCCCTCCCTCACTCCCTCCCTCTTTCCCTCAACCGGTCCCTACTTCTGTGTATAGAAATATACAGAACACTGATCAGGGTGCACTCACAGTTAGATGATACCCGTGAATATGAGACACAGTCACTGTTTAAGTTAAAATCTCACTAAAGACTTTCTTTATGATTAAAACCAGTTGGTGAATTCAGATCATTGGCTAACAGACTCACTGAAACTCAACAGCTCATTGGATCATTTGCTCGTTGGAGTTTTAATAGCTGATTGCTGATTGGCTTTTTAGCTCACCAGAAACTCAACAGCTGTAGCTCATTGGTTAATTGGCTGCTCTTGAACTCAACAGCTGATTGGCTCGCTGGGAAACAGACCTCTTGGGTGAGAAAATGCAGAACACATGAGAATAAAGAAGAAGTGAACATGATTCAGCGATACTGTTTCTACTTACATAATGTTTTGCTAAAAGTTTTTAAATGAATGAATCCAACCTGGACTCAGATATTTATTTACTTAAATGAAATGTTAAATGTTCATCACTGTTCAGTTGTAGCTTGTACGCTAAGTAAGATAACTACCTAGCATGCTAAAGTGGAGGTGTGGTGGCTAAATGGCTAAATGATTTCATAGAAGGCTTGCATGTGGCTTTAAATAATTATGGTTTAAATACTGGATACGGTCTGTTAATTTCAAATCAGTATTTCAATGTGTGTGTGTGTGTGTGTGTGCCTGTGTGTGTGCTAGTTAGCTAATGTTGATAGCAGCAGTAATAAAATCCTACACCGAGTCCAGCTCTGTGTTCCAGATAATAAATCTGTTCTGCCTAATTGAGAAATCTTTAAACTGCTCTTTTAGTTCTAAACCGTCCCGAACAGCAGCAATAACCGTTTACGCAAAGCGCTGCACTGAATTAACTCATTTAATCACAGATAAAACAAACTAAAGCACCGGAATTACGTTACAAACCAGATGAAATGCAGCCATTCGGCTTTTTCGACACGTGTTCCACACGTTAGCAGGTTCGATCCGGCCCGTCGTCTCTGACTCCACATCGCTCCGGTTTTAGCGTGGCTGTAATTTTCCCGTGTCTGCTTGCGTGCTGTGAAGAGTGCTGAGGTTTTTAAATGCCTCTCCACACTGAAAGCTCTCAGCCATTAGCAGAAACAGTAAAAACACATCAAAGCTCGTCGGGGATGTGAGTGAGCACGAGGTCATCCCAGGTCAGCCGAGCACAGCGCTATCGAAGTTATGACTAATGTGAACTCGAACGTGACCTTAGTTTGCTTTAAAAGAGCCCAGCTTTAAAGGAGCACGCTAATTTTACACTGTAGAGCTAAATATTAGGGACATGGAACAAAACACGGCAACAACAGCTCTCAGTGTGGCCATCATGGACACTTTAAAATATCCTCCCCACGCTCGTGTGCTGCTGGAGAGCATGCAGCATGGCTGCTCTGGGATGAGTGAAGGACAGAAATCATATGAACCAAAAAAAGAAAGAAGATCAGAATAAATGAAAAAAAGAATGAGAAGAAAGAAAAAGAGAAAGTGACTGATACACATTAAACATGAACACACTGTTTGATATTATTGCGATATTGTCATAAAGAAATAAATATCTAATAAACTTAAAGGTTTTATTGGTTAGGAGAGTAATTTATTTCAGCACCGGTTATAACAGGTCTACAGTGTACTATGGCCTTGATATTCCCTCTGTCTGTTTAAGTGTAGGAAAAATAAAATGCAGAAAACACACAGGAGATTTCTATAGTGTAAACATGTACAGCGGAGAACGCAAAGGAAAGCTAAATAAATAGAGACAGAAGAGTTCAGAGTAAAGCAGCTTTCACACTCTTAAAATTCCACACTGTGCTTTCAAACACATCTACAACACACCGGGTCGATTAGAGTTCAAATGGACCTATGTGCAGCATTATCTCACAGTGATGCTGAGTTCTGCGCTCTGATTGGTCAGAAGGTGTTGATTAATTCTCTCTAACAGCAGCTCTGACAGTAGCGCAGGTTTATATTAATGCTCTTGTTCTGATACGTTATCGTTTCTATAGCAACAGCTCATTCACAGGGACGTGTACAGCAGACACTTCACATAAATGGATTAAAAAATCATTGATGTGATGAAGTTTTCTTAAAATAAGGAGACATTTATTTAACATTTATGGAAGGAGTCTCCAGTGTGAGCGCTTTGTAACAGTTAGAGCAGGGGTCTTCAGTTTTATCTGCACAGGGCCGCTGCGGCTGAAGGATTTCACTGCAGAAAAATAGGACTCACAGATGATAGCTGAGTGGAGACTAAGATGGACTGATTAAACAAGTGGAGTCAGGTGTGACTCCTGCCTGATTGGAATGAAGACCTGCAGCCAGGTGAAGCTGTAACTTTATGTTTTCCGACGTCTTCAGGACAGAGGAGTTTATGCTCCTTTGCAGTTTCTCGGTAACATGCGGAACAAGCTGCATTATTTCTTTCTCTTATTAACTTGAAGAGAGAGAATAAAGAGACGCTGGTGAGGGAACGACTGTTTATAGCTGCTATAACGTAAGCGACAACAGGAACTTGTTTAATAAACATTAACTGTAACTAGAAAAGGATAAATAGAATGATGCATCTTTAATAACTGAAAAATTGTAATTGTGGTATATGAGGTATAAAATAATTTCACTCAGTATTTTACTGTAACACACACACACACACACACACACACGCACACACACACGCACACACACACACACACACAATCTGTATATAACGTTCTTCAATACTCATCAGAATGTACATCTTTCATCTAGAAACATAAATGCTGTGTTCAATAATATAAACTGATGTAAATGATCTGATTAAATCTCAGTGTTATAGCTTTAATTAGCTGTTACAGTAGCACTAGTTCAGTCCAGGCAGCAGGTGTAATATCGCTGGGCTCTGAAGTCCAAATAGAGACTTTTTTTGTTTTCTATCTCACCTGCAGAAGTGTGAAGAGCTTCATATAGGAGATGGAGGTGAAAAAACACTGCAGCGAGCAGAATCTCAGAACTCTGAGACTATAAAAAAGCAGTGTAATGAATTTTGATATGCTGGATCTGTTTTGGTAAATATTCCTGAGGAACTGATAAAAATGTAGACGCTGTATCTCTGAAAGTCGATCGCTCATGTCTCTGAACATCAAAACAGAATGTTGATTTCTTTCTGGAGGATTTTCATTAAATATCTGTGATAAGTGAACAATAACACCATCGTATCTGTAAACACTGTGGACTATGCAAAAACGCCAGACTCTCTCGTCTGTCCCTGCATCACAGGACAGTGTGTTTATTCTGATTAAATGTCGGTGATGCGCAGAATAAATACAGCGACGTTCTCCTTGTGCACCGGCGTCCCTGTTCCTAATAAACACATTCACATGACCTGAAGCTCTGAATAAAGGTGATAATCAAACAAAAACGCAGCGTGAAGGACGTCTCAGCACTGAGCACAGCCGTATTCAGCAACTTAAGTCCAAATGTTCCATCAAAATCTACATGGGGAAAAGGTTAGAGATTTGATCACACTTTTAATTCACTAATTTGAGTGAAATTAATAAAATAAAGCCAGTGTTGGTGATCAGTGTTCCATCAAACAGTCAGACGGCGGCGCTGGACTTAACGCTGCTCCTCACTCGAGCCGAAATCACGCAACAAACATCCGCTTAAGCTCAAGATCAGGATCCAGCGTAACTGAGACACGCCCGTTTCAGACAAACTCCGCCCCCGCGTGCGTAACTCTCACGTAACTTCTGAACAGTCAGTAGTTACGTCTGAGCTCCGAGTGCTGATGTGTGGAATTTCAGTATTGAAATATTTTAGATAAGTGAATAAAATGTAGAGTGTAGTGTCTCTCAGCTATTAAAAATAATAAAACCTTTGTAAAGATTTTTCTGCTTCAGTGCTCAGACCGGATGTTCTGATGTTCAGACTGTCAGGAGTGTGTGAAGAACGTCTACCATCTCAGCAGTGCACTTTAAACAGAGCTGATACACAAACCCAGAATCTTCTGTTTCTTCTTCACTGTGTTTTTTCATGGCTCCTGGTGTTCAGAAACACTGCAGTGTTTTTCTGTCCACTTTTCCCCAATATTCAGGGCTACAGATCATTTTAATGTGAATGTGAGACAACACTGTGCTGTTGTTCCCGCAGAAGACAAAGCTTCTCTTCTTCTTCCAGACTCCTTTCTCTGGTCTTCAGTGTCTGGAGGAACGTCACGCTAGAGCTGCACGATTAATCGTATGTTTATTGTGTGTGTGTGAGAGCTGTGCTGATCATTAAAGCAGGACGTATTGATGTGATCAGCCAAAAAACGCTGCTAGGGTTCGGCATCAGGCTGAAAAAGACGAGTGCAGTTTGGCCGAGTTTCAGCAAAACAGATTTACTGAAAACCTCTCGTTTATCACTTCAGTGATCGTCTCAGTCATATAAGTTTAGTGTGAAACATCTCGAGTAGTGGTGTTTTTTAAATAAATTGTGTTTATAAGAGCAGTTTTAATGGGAACGAATTTTAAATCTTTTTCTGCAGTAAACGTGTACAGACGTGTTACACTACAAGCCGGTTAGGTTTGACCCCGTTACCCTGACTGAATGATAACGGTACCTTTTAAAGCTTCTAGCTCTATTTCGTGACTATAAATTAGACAATTCATTGTGTTTTGTTTCGTAGTGTTGCTTCTGACTAACGCTGCAGACTCTGATCAGATCCAGTCTGCTGAGCGCTGTGTGTGTGTGTGTGTGTGTGTGTGTGTGTGTGTGTTTCACGTGTTGTCCTGCGCTTCATTGTTTAGTGTGCAGTTTATTGTGGATTGTCGAGCTGTACTGAACTGCTGAGTTGTCTTGAACCCTCCACTTTTCCGAGCTAATGTCTCTGGCTCTGTAGCTTTGGCCTCTGATCTGATGAGTTCTTACAGCTAAATAATTTATATAAATGTGTGTGACTGGATAAACCTCACCAGAAGCCGAGATGGTTCATATTTAGAAAATTGAACCATGACCTTTTTGTTTTTTTTCATGTTCTCTGGCTCAGCATCCAGACCACGATCCAGCAGCTGATGAACCTTGGACTGGGTCGTGTGGATGAGCAGAGAGTCGACTGGGATTCAGCACAACCGTTAATCAGCTTACGTGAAAAATATTCCTGAGTGAAGAAGTGTAGATGATGATGATGATGAAGAGGATGATGAAGAAGATGATGGTACACCTTGAGAACTAATGTGTGACAGATTACAGGAATGCTTTAAAAACATGATATATTCTCAGTACTGTACAAAACCCAGAGAATCCTTTTGTTTTCAATCAAATGCCATTCGGTATTTTCAGCAATAACTTTATTTTCAGTCGAACAGCCGTGCAGTCTTTATTCCTGCAGATCAAAGTTTCACAAAAGTTCAATATTATAAATAAAGTATTTACAGAATTCATACTGTTTTACTGCTGAAGATATCTGTGTGATTTATGAACAGTAATGATGGGAAAATGTATTTAACGGAAATCACACAAAGGTCTTTTTTTAACCACCAGAAGGACAATCTGAGAGAAAACACAAGGGCTTCAGTGCTGCAGATCTGAGAGATTTATAGATTTAAAGACTTAAAGACCTACATAACGTTTCAGATCATCACTGATCCTACTTTAACCTCCGCCGCCTCTGTCTGCAGCGAGAGACGCTCGGAAATCAGTTTTCACATCCGCACTTATACAAATATTTCTATCTTTACTACATTTTATACATCTATATCTACATTTTTAACCAAACAAATTGTTTTGTATCATCGGGAGAAAAAATTCTATCAGGATCAGTAAAGTTTCTAATCTTTTAATCTCGTCTTGTCATATTGCCTGATGCATTTTATTCACTTATCACCAATATTAATCCAATTTAATAAAATAAATCAATCTTGCCATGCTGCTTTGATTGACACGCAGATCAACAGTCCATTTTTTACAGTCAAAAGTGACATTTTGTAAAACTGCAAAAATATGATTATAGTTAAACTTTTCTCATTATGAGATTGTGATCAAATGAAGATTATGAAACATATTTTCTACAGATATTTTTTCTTC
>JAKKZJ010000007.1:325472-328861 GCA_033441845.1 Pangasius mekongensis
AATTGGGCCTCTTTTGTTTAGACGTTGCGTAATTGACACCGCTGGGATCTGTGCGATCATAAATACTCTCATTACTGTCACTTTGGCCAGGATTTATTAGAGCAAGCACGCAGAAGTGGAAGATGAAAAGAAAAGTGTGTGTGTGTGTGTGTGCCTCGTGTGTGTGCCTCGTGTGTGTGCCTCGTGTGTGTGTCTTTTGTGTGTGTGTGTGTGTGTGTGTGTGTGGGTTGTATAGATTCAAAAGTTTTTTTTCCTCTTTCTCAGACTCAGCAGTAAAACCTACTCTCTCTCTCTCTCTCTCTCTCTCTCTCGCTCTCTCTCTCTCTCTCTCAGAGGTCAGCTCCTGATCATTAATGACATCATCATGACATCATCCCCAGGCGCTAATCTTTAGGCATAAAAGTTCTTGGGCAGCATCTGGTTGTAAATTTTCTTTCTGAAGAAGGGATGAGTTAATCGTTCATCACCTCTGTAGGATCAGAGAACTCTGTGTTGAAGGTTCTGTCCCACGCTAGAGTTCTTTTCTGGTTATTGTTCTTAGAAGAACATCAAAATGCACCGTCCCAAACCACATGTCCTTTTTTAAATCTCAAGGACCCTCGAATGAATTCTATCAAAGCTCAGATTTGAGATACAGCCCATAGCCTTATTTCTGGTCTATTTTCCCGTTTCAGCTTCAGTGGATCGATGCGAGGTTCTCGGTGTGCTCTGTAATTCAGCATGCTCCAAATTCAAGCGCTGATTTTCATCCAGTTCGCATCCCAACTCAGATAAAAAAAAAACAAAAAGCAGATAAGCTGATGTGAAACACAGCTGAATCAAGGTTATTCAAGTCTTTATTATTTTTCCCTCCCCTCCTTACTGGAGTCTTCTGTCAAAATGTGTTTGGTTGACCCTCTATATCGCCGGTGGATCGTTGAATAATTCATGCCATCTGTGTTATTTGTGCATTTGTTTATTTATGAAGCGAGTGTATGGAGTGCTGCTTGATGGCTCTGAGGCACAGCGGGCAAATGAAGACATGCTGAACTCAGAGAGACAGAGAAAGGGACATAGAGAGAGGGAGAGAGGGAGAAATAATAATGTAATAAAATTGGATTTTCTACAAGTTGTCATTCAGCTTCGAGTCCTACAAACAGGTCGTGTCTGATTTGTACTACACCAAACTGATTAGATCCCTACACGAAACTCAGTGGTCATCAAAATGACAATTTTTATATGAGACAACAGTGAAAATTACACCTACAGACTCAGAGCTGTGATTTCAGCAACATCTGAAATCATCTTCTCAATTCTCCATGAATTAGGTATGATGCTGAAAAGAACCATCAAATCCAAACCAATCAGCTCGAATGATTCCTCGGACAGTTCCTATAGCGCATGTGGTCTGACGTTTCTTCAGCTCCCTGCTCACAGCCTTTAGTTCCTACATGTCGCTGAATAGCAGCAGTTGGCACACACCCAGAAGTGATGCAAGAAGAAGAAGAAACCTTCATTTTGTCACATATACATTACAGCACAGTGAAATTCTTTCCTTCGCATATTGCAGCTTGTTAGGAAGCGCAGCGTCAGAGCACAGGGTCAGAGCACAGGGTCAGAGCACAGGGTCAGCCGTGATACACGCCCCCTGGAGCAGAAAGGGTTAAGGGCCTTGATCAAGGGCCCAACAGAAGCAGCTTGGCAGTGAACCCCGACCTTTTGATCAGTAACCCAGAGCCTTAACTGTTGAGACACACACAGAGAGAGAGAGAGAGAGAGAGAGAGAGAGAGAGAGAGAGAGCATCTGAGTGAAGATTATACAAAAAGTGGTGGAGAAATGTAAAGTGCAGCTGAGGAACTTTTCCACTTTATGTACTAAACTTTAGGTAATAATCAGTAGCTGGTTTGTGCTTAGTTTTCTCTCCAGCCTAAAAGAAAGTATGTGTTCCTCTGAGCGTTACAGGTAGGGTTGCCAGGTGTGTGACATTCCTGCAGAATTGGGATCATTTATCATTTTCATTCTTATAGATATTTTTTATTTATGACCAAAATATGAGACCAGTTTAAGACCTTAAAACACTATTTAAGTAAACTGTGTGCTTTAATCCACTTCATTCACTGAGAGGATCTTTGTCAGATGTAGCGCACCTTCAGTACATACATCAGTTTTACATCTTACTCTTATGAAATTCAACGCTTTGAGATTGCAAATTTGTTGCAAAAATATGAAGAAAAGTTTAATAAGCCTAATTACTCACTTTGCTTTTTCTTTCTGTACACAGGATTCTCTATTAATTATAAATAAAACCAATTCAGGATTTAAAATCATATAACAATAATAATAATAATAATTATAATAATAATAATAATAATACCCTCCACACTGTTCTGACATGAGTCATCATTATTAAAACATCTAACACCTCATACAGAACATTTAGGATGTTTTCACACTCGAGTCCACACCCAGGACTGGTTCAGGACTCGTTTGGGGGCGGAGCTTATAATCGTTTCTTTCGCATAGAAGAATTCCTTCTGAACCATGGATCGACTGCACAATTTTATTCATCCCTTTGCTGTTGTCATTATTTTCCTTTGGTACCAGCACTCACGTGGTGAAGAAGCATGGCACGTCACAGTGCAGGAACATCTGCAAACGTGGAGTCGTTCCTGCATAAGAAAATTTTAGTCGAGCACAAGGTGTTGGAATGAGGTGTGTTTTTCACGATGTTCTTAGTGCAAGCTCTCGCTCCATAATATATACCAATCACAACTCTTTCCCTGGCATCACTAAACCCAGTCCTCACTCAGCATAGCTTCCTCATTTTCAAGAAGACGAGGGATCGGATCTCAGAACTGCTCCTGGGCTTCAAACGTCCTGATTCTGAAAGAGCCTCAGGCAGGGGTCCCTCGGTGCAGAGTTTGTGTATTAATAACATGAAAGATGACGGTAATGTCGGTCCTCGTTCCCGTCTCTTATTGCCATTCCCGTTCCCGTTCCCATCAGGAGCATTAAAGGAGCTTCAGGTCTCCGGTGTTTACTCTGATCAGCACTGAGATAAAGAGAAAAACACGGATTACAGCTGCACTGCTATAAAATCTACAGACACAGCCCGGGGCATCAGGGCACAATGGTGCTAAGTAGGGAACACTACAGCGAGGTTAAGCTCCCTTCCTAAACACACTACAGGCGAATTCCATCTGCACTAAATCTCATTACACTGACAACAAGCAGGGAGCAAAAAGACGAGATCGGTTTTCCTGCTGGAAAAAATAAGACCAGCTTTCAGTGGGATTTGGGTTTGAGAGATTATAGTAAGTACAGTGAGTTAGCCTCAGGGTGTGTGTGTGTGTGTGTGTGTGTGTGTGTGTGTGTGTGTGTGTGTGTGTGTGTGTGTGTGTGTGTGTGT
>JAKKZJ010000007.1:331714-344159 GCA_033441845.1 Pangasius mekongensis
AAACTATTGTACTGAAAAGTGCAGGCTGAGTAAAAATGAAGCCTGTATAAAAATGACAAGCATGAAATGGAGGTGCAGCTAAAGCTGATCCAGTGAGACTCCACCGAACGCACAGATCTCACGACTGAAGCTAAACATAATGACTGCTGATGAAATTAAAATGTTCCTGTGCTGAGTTATAAGAAACGATTTACGTATCATAAGACTATCTTAATAATAATAATAATAATAATAATAATAATAATAATTCTATTAGAGTCCATTTTTTATTCATATAACAGGAAACAGCAACAACACGACTCTATAAAATCACAAACTATAATCTTCATGTGAAAGTAAATGATTTAATCTGATGTTATAAGTCTAACGTGGCAGGCGACCAAACCGAGCTCGATCACGTCGCCATGCCGGGCGTCGCGAACGTCTCCGCACACGGGGAATTAACACCTCTTAACAAAATGTAACTTTATTTACAGAACCTCCTCTATGTGATTGTCATTTCTGCGTAAACACGCAGGGAGTCGTCTCTCCCACTCACGACGAACTCGTCTTAACACATCTGCTGTTATTAACGCGGCGGCTTCTCCATCGCAACCTCGCAGGGCTGCAGACGATCCAGAGGACGACGTCACTTCCTGCTGCTTCTCTCACAGGCGCTCTTAAGGCACATCTGAAAAAACACGTGTAATGTAGACATTTTACTCAAGAGTGTTAATTTCCCTCTCTGTACACTACACACTATACACACTATACTACACACTATACACACTATACTACACACTACACACACACTACACACACTACACACTACACACTATACACACTACACTACACACTATACACACTATACTACACACTACACACACACTATACACACTACACACTATACACACTACACTACACACTACACTATACACACTATACTACACACACTACACACTATACACACTACACTACACACTACACACTACACTATACACACTATACACACTACACACTATACACACTACACACTACACTATACACACTACACACTATACACACTACACACTATACACACTATACTACACACTACACACACACTATACACACTATACACACTATACTACACACTACACACTACACTATACACTACACACTATACACACTACACACACTACACTATACACACTATACTACACACACTACACTATACACACTATACACACTACACACTATACACACTATACTACACACACTACACTATACACACTACACACTATACACACTATACACACTACACACTATACACACTATACTACACACTATACACACTACACACTATACACACTACACTACACACTACACACTACACTATACACACTACACACTATACACACTATACTACACACTACACACACACTATACACACTACACACTATACTACACACTACACTATACACTACACACTATACACACTACACTACACACTATACACACTATACTACACACTATACACACTATACACACCACACTACACACTATACACACCACACTACACACTACACTACACACTATACACACTACACTACACACTATACACACACTATACACACCACACTACACACTATACACACTACACTACACACTATACACACTATACACACTATACACACTACACACTATACACACTATACACACTACACACAATACACACTATACACACTACACTATACACACTACACTACACACTATACACACTACACACTATACACACTATACACACTACACACAATACACACAATACACACTATACTACACACAATACACACTATAATACACACGATACACACTATAATACACACAGCACAGCAAAGAACTGTTTCAAACTGCATTAGTAAAGGAAATGTATAATAATGAGAATAAAAGGAACAGGAAGTGGGAATATGAGGAAGAGGATTATTACTGCAGTCGTACTGAAAGAACAGTAATAAAATAAATCTATGTAATTTCTCTTCTTCTTGAAAAAAATGAGTCAAACAGGAATGATCTCATAACTTTAACGTCAGCAGACGAAAATAAAGTCTGCAATGAGTCAAAAAGCAAGTCCTGAATTTTCCAGGTAAAATGTACGCATTGTCTCGTTACCTCAAGTGTAGTGCGTCAGCTGAGACACACAGCGCTACGAGGCTAATGTAGCTAACAAGTACTGAAAGCTAATAGCCACCAGTTTAGCCTTGTCCAGACTGCACTGCAGTTTATTTTGCTAATTATTTCATCATTAAAGAGACTGAGACGTGTAAGTTGTGGTTCTCTGACATTCCTGAGATTTGAACTTACAACCTTCTGAACCTTGAGTCATAAATAGCGCTAAACTGTAGCACGTTAGCGAAAAGCTTCATCACGAACCATTCAGCTGAGACAAGAACCAGATTTTAAACTCACACTACTTCATCTGAGAAAAACATTTCCAGATCACAAAACCAAACATTACTCGACATTTCCATTTCTTTTCATTAAAGCCCTCTCCTCCAGCGCACTCTTTTACAGCGAGGAAGAAAAAGTCAGACGTTATAAGATCTTATTCCTCTGTGAATATCCGGTGAGAATGCGCAAAAATAAAACATGGTGAGATTCAATCTCCTGCATTATGTGTGCTTTATTCGGGGAATAAAAAAGGAAAAATACACGGCCTTCTTTTTTTGGGAAGTGTTCTTTCAGAGGAGTTTTTATTTGCCAGTGTTTTCTTTGGTGCATAAAGCCGGCGTCGCCCCGCGGGGGTAAATGTTTGTGCTCGTATAAGGAGCAGAATCGACCACACTGATGACTGATAACGTAAACGTCAGCGGCGTGAAAGAAGCTTTTCAGCAGACGTTTTGTGGCGTGTGAAAGCAGCGACGTGTTGCACTGTGTGTGTTTCCAACATGGCAGCGGCTGAATGAAAGATTAAGTAGAAGGTCTGGAGGAAATGATTTATCTCTATTGACACGTCTGAAAAAGAGGCTGAACACACAGCGCTGCGTGATTTCACTCGGCTTAGCTCCATTTCTGTCTCTTCTTTCCTCTGACACCTGTAACACGGGACGCGTCTGAAAAACCTCACTGTTCACTTCACAAAGAATAAAGATGAATCTGTAGTTCCACTCAGAGCTGAGGCTAATGATTACTATTTATTTATTTATTTGTTTGTTTGTTTGTTTATTTATTTATTAACCCAGTCTCACAGACAGAGAGTTGACATGGAACATCTTCTCCACACTGAATGCTAACCTTCTCACACAAGCACATGCTGTACAGCAAACTTTCACTGAAATGCTCTGTATGCATTAACACACAATCCACACTAACACAATTTAACCACGCCCACCTCTACTGCTACGCTATTTGAATAAGATTTATATGTAATAATTACCTTTTAAGAAAAAGACATCAAGCTTTTAGTAAGGCTGTGTGTAAATGTTTGTATAAAACAAACCAAAATAAATTTACAAAAGTATCAGAAACGTTGATTTTGTTCGTACTCGTATGCGTCCGCTGATCTCCTGTAAAGTACAAAGCGATTTCCAGACACAACTCATTTGCATTTAGCGACGCCCACAAAACTCCATAAAAGGTAAAGCAGGCAGGCAGCTGGGAGCATGAAATGAGCGCTCAGGGTAAAGACTGAAAAACAGAAGTGTTTATTTTGTTTCACTTCTATACCAATAAAAATACTAAATCATTTAATAATAATAATAATAATAATAATAATCATAATCATAATAATAATAATAATAATAAGCGAGCGCTAAATCCTCTGTCAGCTGAGGCGTTTGTTTACGGCCCGTCCTCCGCTTACACGCCGCCATTTCTTTTGTCATAATTGAGTGATTAGTTTTATTCTTATTATTTTTTGGGTGTGTGTCGACTCGCTTTCTTTATTTTTTCATATTTTATAATTAAAGCCAATAAAATAAAACGTCTGGTTTTCACTAAAAGTTGTATAAGTCGCTCTGGATAAGGGCGTCTGCTAAACGCTGGAAACCCCACAGTATATTCCGGATGTAAAAGTGCTGTAATCCACGCAGATTATACGATCTGAAGTCGATCAGGTCGAGGTTTACACTAGTTACTTTTCTTATGAGTAAATTTATACACACTCTGGAGCACGAGTAGGTTACGAACGTTTTTTCCAAAATTACAGGATTATCATGAATAAGAAAATTTCACCATATAGACAAAGTTAGCTATTAGAATGAGACACAAAGCTAATCAGTGTGTGTGTTTGTTATGTAGCTTTATGAACACCGCTGTAAGTAAACTAGCGTAGCTCCATCAGGGATGTGTACAGCCGAGCAAATGAAACCTAAACTGATCACGTCAGAATTTTTAAATATTTGAAAAGATATGTCGTGATCGTGATGTGCAGACTCAATCCCTCGTCTTACTCCCTTAATAAGGCTTCCAGTCATTACGCTAACACGCTAAGAATGGAGCGCATTTAATAAGTTCAAACACGCTAAAGACCGACTCGACGGGGCACCATCTGCACTGAGGGGTTTTTATTTTTCACTTAATTTATTTATTTTAGAAGGACTTGGCAACCTTCAGCACTTTCATCTACCAGTTGGAGAAGAATCAAAGAATCTGGAGGCTGACAGAAGCCATGGAATGAGGAGCGGAATGAAAAGAATCGCACACACACCGAGGCAGATGAAGTTCCTCAGGGCTTTAACGGGCAGTACAGTCAGAGAGAGCGAGCTCGCCCAGGGATTCCTGCCTCCGAGGCACAACCGTGACCTTTTACCCCATCACTCTCTGATCAATACAGGCCTTTCAGCCCTCAGCATGCAGGCTGTACTTCCTGTTCCACCACGCCGGGGTAACAAGGGAGAGAGCCGGAGAGAAGTGCCCCGGGCAATGCATCTGGTCTCGGGGAGGCTGAACAGATCCTCCACTGAATCAAAAGCCACATTGAAATGCCGGAGAATGAGTTTATAATGACAGACAATGATGAGATTACACCAGGAAGCGCTCTTCATAATGATGATGATGATGATGATGATGATGATACAGATGGGTCATAAAAAGTCTGAGTCCACTACCAAGAACTTTTTATTTCATCATTTATCAAAAATGGTACAAAAAACTAGAATGTTTCTCAAAAGAGACTCCATCATTCTTCACTAATGGAGGAAAAAAATTGCAAAAGAGTCTCAGAGAAAGAGAGAGAGAGATGGAGAGATAGAGAGAGAGATCCATTAGTGGAGTGAAACTTTCTAAGTAAAAATTAGTTTTAAACTCTGATTGGCTGATCCGTGTATGAAGCGGTCGTAAAAACGCATCACAGTAACTGAATCGTGTGTGAATACACCAGGATTTAAACCAATTAAAGCGTTACACTAAAGCCATTATTCTGTCTATGAAATACGCTAATCTTTATCTGTTATGTTGCTTAGCAACCAAAGCTCACTGTTTAAAGACAATTACACCTCTTTAATTTATTAATGAACGAAACGTTGCACATTTAGCGGTTTGTAGTTAGATTTAATGTTGAGGAACGAGAGACAAGTTAGTTCCTGTTCTCATTTACACTACAGCTTCACGTTTATTTCAGTGTGTAAAATACCAGGATGCGCTGGATCAAGTGCTATTCTATGTGCTGCTGAAGACTGAGTGTGGAAGCCATTTTGTTCAGTTAAACCAGTGATTAATGTGAGAGTTACAGCTAGCGCTGTTCACGCAGTGATATATTCATGATATCTGAGACTCCTTAGCTTTATTATTTTATCTCTCACTGTTTTCTCACTTATAAATCATCTTATTAGTGTTTTATTTTTCATTTTTAAATTATTTCTTACATAAACAGTAGCTATTGACAGCAAAGAAAGAGTCTGAATCTGTGAATTTAAATACTTGAATATAAAAGAAGAATGGAATTCAGATTTATTTGATACTTAGCAGTGTTGTGTCCCAGTGCAACACGCCCAATTTATCTTTTTAATCTTTAATTTAACAAGAAATGAAAAGTGCTCTGTACCCAACATTACCTTTTTTATTTGTTTAGAGTTAAACAGAGAAAATCGGATCATTTAACGGTGCATCATTGCTGGAAATGACTGTTTTAATCGTAATAATGTGTGGATAAACGGCAGACAGCAGGATGATGACGGTGTGTGACATTCGTCTCCAAATCCCCAAAAGATAAAAGCGAGTTTATTAACAGGAGGCGGTTTAAGCGTGAAGCTTCACAATGATCTCTCAGGCGCGTCTAACGCTCCAATTTTAAACACTCGCATTAAAAATCCATTTTTTTGACAAAAAAACAAAGCAAAGCGCCACAAATGAATGATTAAGAGAAGAGATTAAATTGACTTAATTGCGTTGGGGTTGTTTTGAGTCCGATTTGGCGTAAAATGATCTGTTTATGTGGGAATTGTTGACACCACATTAGGCATCAAGTCATCGCTAAACACCTGATGTTCAGCAGGAAGGGAGGAAAGTTCAGTGTGGAGAAGAGTGTGAGGGAAGCTCTACTGCGCTCATAAAATAAAGAAAGAAAGAAAAATAAACTGCGTCAGTCGAGAAAATCTCACTGGTTTTGATTTCAGGAGAGTTTTTATATAAAAAACATTTTACTCTTATTGTGCAAAATAGTGCACAATAATAATGTGAATAATAACGTGTTATTCCTCTTAAACCACAGCAACTTACCAACAATTCTATTATTTTTATTTTTATTGTTGTCGCTTACGTTATAGCAGCTATAATCACTCGTTCCCTCACCAGCGTCCCTTTATTCTCTCTCTGCTAGTTAATGAGAAATAAAATCGCAGCTTGTTCCGCATGTTACTGAGAAACCGCAAAGAAGCGTAAACTCGTCTGTCCTGAAGACGTCGGAAAACTTACAGTTACAGCTTCACCTCTGACTGTTACAGAGCGCTGACACTGGAGACTCCTTCCATCACTGTTACAGAAATGTCTCCTTACAGAAAACTTCACCACATCAACTATTTTTTAATCTGTTTGTGAGGAGCGTTCGCTGTACACGTCCCTGTGAATGAGCTGTTACTATGGAAACGATAACATATGAGAGCGAGCGCATTAATATAAACCTGCGCTACTGTCAGAGCTGCTGTTAGAGAGAATTAAAGATTGTTAACAAGAAAATATGAAATAAAAATAACAGATAAATCTGGATATGATGTGAACTGTAACTCTGGTTTCTGTTCTGTCAGATCCACACTGTGTGAATTATATTTTTAACCGAATCGCTCCGTTAAAGCAGAAAGTTAAACACAGAAAAGTGAAAATGTGGCCTTTTTGTTTTTCAGCTCCGAAGATCTGGAACTCATTAAACCTTGAGATTTTGGCTCAGTTATATTTTGTTTTCAGCTTTAAACCAACAGCTCTACATTCTGCTTTATTCTTTAAATGGCTTGTCATGTTTCCTTTTTTTTTTTTGCACATATTCTCTTTAAAGCAAATAAAGCAAGGTCTTACATCAATATTTTTCTCCGTGCCCTGGCTCGGCCGTGTCAGCACTCTCCATAATTCATAGTTGACTATATTCCTCATTTGATTACAGCCACATTAGACGGGTCAGACAGGCAACGCTGACCTCGCTCGTTGCCCCGGAAACCGGGCAGAAAGCTGGGCATCAGGGCTTACTGGACTGTACCAAGTGTAACGAGGAGGGGGGTGTGTTTGAGTCGAAGCCCAGGGTCAATCAGTCTTGCTGTGGCATTTGCAGTATGTCTCTAAATGAAAGCTAATTGGCCGAGCCGAGCTCGCTAGCCCGCTCCATTATGAGGAGAGAGAGAGCGCAGCGCTAATGGAACGGACCGCTGCAGCCGCAATAACGCTAATTAGCAATAAAGAAAACGGCGGCGTGTAACGACGCAGCAGCAGCAGACGGGGAACAATAAGCAGCTGAAGCACTCTGAGGAGCTGTGTGTGTGTGTGTGTGTGTGTGTGTGTGTGTGTGTGTGTGTGTCAGAGACACTTAGCAACTAAACGGCCTTCATTTAGGTGAAGAGCTTCAAATATACACACAAACACACTAACACACACACTAACACACACACACACTAACACACTACGACATTAACACACACACTAACTCACACACACACACTAACTCACACAAACACACACACACACAAACACACTAACACACACACACTAACACACTACGACATTAACACACACACTAGCTCACACACACACACACACACACACACACACACACACAAACACACTAACACACACACACTAACACACTACGACATTAACACACACACTAACTCACACACACACACACACACACACACACACACACACAAACACACTAACACAAACACACTAACACACTACGACATTAACACACACACTTGGACAGATGGACAGACAGAGAGACAGACAGACAGACAGAGACAGATGGACAGAGAGACAGATGGACAGACAGAGACAGACAGACAGACAGAGACAGATGGACAGAGAGACAGATGGACAGACAGAGACAGATGGACAGACAGACAGACAGAGAGACAGATGGACAGAGAGACAGATGGACAGACAGACAGACAGAGACAAATGGACAGACAGACAGACAGAGAGATAGAGAGACAGATGGACAGAGAGACAGATGGACAGACAGACAGACAGATGGACAGACAGAGACAGATGGACAGACAGATGGACAGAGAGACAGATGGACAGACGGATGGACAGACGGACAGAGAGACAGATGGACAGACAGACAGACAGATGGACAGAGAGACAGATGGACAGAGAGACGGATGGACAGACAGATGGACAGACGGATGGACAGACGGATGGACAGACGGACAGGTAAACGTGTGCTGTGGGTGATGATCTCAGTTTAAAGGTCACTCTGATTGATTTTTAATAAATGTTAACCCTGAGTGAACACACACCGCTCACTGAATGATTTATTGTAGCATTAGCCTTTTAGCGTTCACACACTCACACACACACACAAACATACAGAGACACACACACTCACACACTCACACACACACACTTTATTTTTGCTCCACACTTTTAAAAATAAAGGTAACGGAGGGCTTTAGAACGATAGAACTGTCTTTGGTTTCCTGAAGAACCTTCATTTGCACAGAACAAAGAATGTGGTGAAGATTTCTGTAAGAAGTTTATGTAACATTAAGGGAAGGAGTCTCCAGTGTCAGTGCTTTGTAACAGTCAGAGCCGTAACTGTACGACTTCCTGCGCTGCTGGGACTGAAGTTATAGTTTAATTATTTTAAATAGTTAATTAACTCATGTTTTCATGAAACTTTCATTTTTCCTGAAGTGATTTTCAGACATTAAGTGATAATTTATTAGCATTGGCTCAGTTGGTTAATAAGATAAATAACGTTAATAATGTTAATGAGATGAAGGTTCATGACTGAACCCTTGGCAAATTAACCCATATTTTCAAGAAACTTATTTTTTTTTCAGACTCTAAATGATAATGTATTTGCATTGACTCCGCCCACTATTTAAATGTTTAGAAATAGCAGAAACTTGATTTGTGTCTCACACACACACACACAGACACACACTCCTCCACAGAGACACACTCACACACATACAGACACACACTCCTCCACAGAGACACACTCACACACAGAGACACACTCACACACACAGAGACACACACACACTCACACACACAGACACACACTCCTCCACAGAGACACACACTGCTCTACAGAGACACACACACAAACACACACACAGACACACACTGCTCCACAGAGACACACACTCCTCCACAGACACACACACACACACACACTCCTCCACAGAGACACACTCACACACACACACACACACAGAGACACACACTCACACACACACACACACACACTCACACACACACACACACACACTCACACACACACACACAGAGACACACACACACTCCTCCACAGAGCCTGTCAGGAGATGAATATACAGAACTCAGCTCTCTAAATCAGCACTGATTATAATAATCTAATTATAATTTCTTTTTCATTTTAAATATTTTATTTATTCCTTTAAAACTTCAGGTACAATGTTAAATATACTTTTCGCTGATTATTTTTGCCTCTTAATGATGTAAACACCTGCTATGGGCTGCGTCTCTGCGTCATGGCGCCGTTCCGTTTGCTGGTCGCGGAGTTTTCGCTTCTTCTCTCCGTTTAAACTCGAGCGTGAGAAGCTCGTCACGTGACTCGTTTCTCAGCTTTAATGCGCTCTGACCTCGGGGGCCGTTAATGGAGCCTCGGCTCGTGGTGGGAGACTGAGGTCTTTTAGAGACGGTCTGCAAGCGGCAGCGTCGCTCGCGGCGAGAACATTTCCCACCAGGCTCCCAAAGAGCTCTGTGAAGAGAAAGAGATCCTGCACAAAAAACAAATTAGCGCCACCTTCATCTTCCTGCCGTATGTGTGTGTGTGTGTGTGTCTCTGTGAGTGTGTCTCTGTGTGTGTGTGTGTGTGTGTGTGTGTGTGTGTGTGTGTCTCTGTGAGTGTGTCTCTGTGTGTGTGTGTGTGTGTGTGTGTGTGTGTGTGTGTCTCTGTGTGTGTCTCCCTTGAGCTCTGTCAGAACAGAATCCTCACTGAGATTTTCTCAAAATCATTAGCAAACCTCAGTTGCAGTAAATTATTAGCACGTCCCATTAGCTAGCAGAACATTCTCTCACTGACAAAAAGCTGCGTGATGCGTGATATGCTAATTCACACGTTCACCCAGTGCTAGCTTATAATCTTATAATGCTAATCGGACCGCCGTGTTCGCCGTGTTCGCCGTGTTCGCCGTATTCGCCGTGTTCGCCGTGTTCGCCGTATTCGCCGTATTCGCCGTGTTCGCCGTGTTTGCCGTATTCGCCGTATTCGCCGTGTTCGCCGTGTTCGCTCGCCGGTTTCACCCCAAACTGCTGAGACTTTTTACACTTTAATTTAACAGAACAATGGTTTTGTTAGCATCATTAGGATTAGCATTATTCTGTGTCATATGTCTGATGTGTTGAAGAGGAAGTGAGAGTGATGGGGAAAGGAAGTACTGCTCCAGAGGCCAGAGAGACTCTTTGATGTGACCTTTGACCCTTCCTTATTCAAATCCTCCAATGTGCGTGTGAGTGTGTTAGTGTGTGTGTGTGTGTGTGTGTGTGTATTTATTTACTGTACGCTAGAGGAAAGCTGTGTGTGATTCAGTCAGCAGAAAACGAGCATCACTGAATGTAAAGAAGTGAAAACGCAAACGCGTGTCGTCGTTGTTGTTTAAAGCAGCAGTGTATAAATTCTTATTTAATCCAGAGCCGAAAACACTGAAGTGTTATTAACACATGAAATGAAACCTTTTCTGACTTTCTGTTCTTATTTTTTAAAGAATTAACTCTCTGCCTTTTCTCCCTCTTTAAAGGAATAGTTCACTCCAGAATGAGAGATACACGAGGTTCAACATCAGGAGATCAGGAGATCAGGCATGAATCTGTTAATCCGAAATTAAAATAATAATGTTGGAAAGCATGAGAAAGACGAGTTGTGAAATGAAGATGTCATGACGGCTCACAGCCTGTTGTGAGGTTTATGGATGGAGAGAGAGAGAGAGAGAACGAGTGAGTCTGTGATCCAAATGGATGCAGAATCTCATATTTCATAGCTGCCTTCCCTAATTTCAGATTTATGATAGCTTAATTGAATTGTGTGAGTGTGTGTGTGTGTGTGTGTGTGTGTGTGTGTGTGGTAGGAGGGATGGATGGGGTTGGGATGAGATAAGTCAAGAGGAAACGCAGGATGTGATGAGAAATGTGTTTTGTTACACGAGGTCATGTGAGTGCAGAAATTAGACTAATTGTCCAGGAGAAGAGAATGTGTCACGCTAACCGAGCGTATTGCATCATCCCGCTGACGTACACCACGGCACGACACCACGCCGCGACACCACGCCGCGACTCCACGCCGCGACACCACGCCGCGACTCCACGCCGCTGCACCAGTGTGTGTTCCTGTTCCAGCAATCTGCCTTTATTTGTGCAAACACCTGAAAAGCTAACTGTTTCATCTGAATCACTTCTAACTACAAGCTCCGCCTTCAGACTTTAGGCCACACCCACTATCTGTTGGTGGAGTGTGTGAGGAGTGACACTAAACTCCACAAAGCTGATTAAAGTGAGGCCACACCTCCTGGGAGGAGTTACACACACAGTTAGTGCACTCTGCTGAACTGGAGGCCATAAGCTTCTGTTACTTGTTAGCTACATTAGCGTCATAGCTCCAGCGCTGATATAAAGAAAGCATCCGACACCAAACACGTCTCCGCTGATCCACTACATTCGTGAACTTTTCCTTAAAAATTAAGCAGGTTTAGGAATGTTTTTCAAGGATCCAATCACAATCCAATGTATCACCATCTAATCCACCGACCAATCACAATCCACCGTATCACCATCTAATCCACCGACCAATCACAATCCACCG
>JAKKZJ010000007.1:373906-393877 GCA_033441845.1 Pangasius mekongensis
GCCTCTGAGTTCCAGTGAAGGGAAACTGTAAAGCTACAGCACACAGAGACGCTCTGTACAACTGTGTGCTTCAGAGTTTGTGGCAACAGTTTGTGGAGGAAACACATACGGGTGTGATGGTCAGGGGGGCACATACTTTTATCCATATGGGTAAGTTCCGATTCCTTGGCCTTGTGTTCATATTTATTCATAAACTTGCCTCTACACACACATGTACACTTCCTGTTACTCTTGACCTTAGACTGGGGCGTAACAAAAGGAAGTGGTGGATGGGGAATCAGCCAATCAGCAGCCAGAAAAATGACGTAATCTTGTCTGTATTTTTTTGTGATAATTAATGAAATAAAATCCTCAAAAAGTGACTGATGCTGTAAGTATTTTTAATCTGTTTTCTACAGAACAGGTGTCTTAATCACTTATTTACACTCTGATGAACTTTCAGAAGTTCACTGGAATCTGACAAGCCACATTTTAAACATTTACGGCGTGTAGAGCGACGCTGCCGTGTGGAGTGTAAACGCTCTCCTTCCCCACGCGCCGCCCCATATGGGAGCGCTGGCTGTGTTTGCGGTGGGCGGCTCTCAAACGGCTCCATTGTGCGTGCTGTTTACTCCATGTGTTAATTTATTTATTTCATTATTTACACACTCGCTCCGTCTCGTCGGGTGTGAGGTAGAGGAAGTGGCCGACATCTGCTTCATTCAGATTACTGCACTCTCAGGAGTGTGTTAAAAAAAGACACACTCATTCACACACACAATAGAACTCAAGCACGTTTTAATGGCTAATTAAAGTGCGAAGCAAACACACAAAAAAGGAGGAAAAGGCAATGAGCAGCTGTCTGTTACTCAGAAGGCATTTAATCTGTGAAAAAGGTGCGATGTACACAATACTAAAGCTCCTTTAGACAGAAATATTGCACTAGAACCACGAGGCTAATGTCGCTAACAAGCAGTGGAAGCTTATAGCCACCAGTTTAGCATCAAATTCATCACACACTTGACTTAACTGACGTCGTGTGTTTCAGTAAATCCATTTGCACATAAGATAAAAAAAAAGAAACCAATAATGAAAAGCTAAAACATTTATGGTACAGGGATGTTTATATCTAAAAGTTATGCATAAATTAAATATTAATATAAAAACATCAATAAAAAGCATTAAAAACAGAAAGTGCAAGTAAATTAAATGCAAAAAACAACAACTAATTAGTATAATATAAAAAGTAAGAGAATGGAAACATGAGATAATAATAATAATAATAATAATAATAATAATAATAATAATAACAATAATAATAATAATAATAATAATAACTTGTCATCATCATGAGAAATGAGTTGTCTGATAATTAGCTCTTGTCTTGGATGATGATGAAAACAGAACGTTGCTTTATTTTTATCTCATCTTTTCTTCAGTTCATCTCTCCATCTGTGACATCCTGCCAATTAAGAAGAGCAGCAGGCAGCGTGGCACTTAACGCATCCAAAATAAACATCTGCACTTCGGAAAAATCATCACTAATTAACCTCATTCACGTTGTTAACTTTCCTTAAGATAAAAAAAACACACAAGAAAAAAAAGCCCCCAAGTTAAGATGTGAATTTTTTAACAGGAAGGTCAGAAAATAAAGTTTATATTTAAATCAGAGTGAGAAATACAACGCTGCTTTTTTAAAGAGTCTATAAACAGGGATCATGAAAGACAGGAAGTGAAACCGAGACGTTTAAATATGATGCAGTTTCATTTATCTTCATTAATGTCGATTAGAATTTCTGTTTATTTTTGAGATGTTGTTAAATTGATTCATTTCTGTAGTTTGTTGTTAAATTAATTAATTCATGAAGTTTGTTGTTAAATTAATTAATTGTTCTAAATGACTGAATTGTAGTTTATGTTTGTGTAATTCACTCATTTCGGCTCTAGCGGCTGTTGCTGTTGATTAGTGTAACAGTAACTAATCACTAACTGTCTCTTGTGTAGTTTGTAAACCACTAACTAACTTTCTTCTATAATCTTTCATCCCATATTAACTCCGTCTTTCCCGCACCCTCACACCACTCCCTCGCCCCATCCCTCGCTCCTCACACCACTCCCTCGCCCCATCCCTCGCTCCTCACCCCATCCCTCGTCCCGCACCCTCACCCCATCCCTCACTCCTCACCCCATCCCTCGCTCCTCACCCCATCCCTCACCCCATCCCTCACTCCTCACCCCATCCCTCACTCCTCACCCCATCCCTCACTCCTCACCCCATCCCTCGTCCCGCCCCTCGCCCCGTCCCTCACACCACTCCCTCGCCCCATCCCTCGCTCCTCACCCCGCCCCTCACCCCATCCCTCACTCCTCACCCCATCCCTCACTCCTCACCCCGCCCCTCATCCCGCCCCTCACCCCGTCCCACTTCCTCGTCCCTCACCCCATCCCTCGCCCCGCCCCTCACTCTGCTTCCTCCTGGCTGCATCAGCACTAGTTCTTTATTAGCTTTAGTGAAGTTGGTTAGATGAAGTTTGGGGTTTTTTTCCTCCGTCTTCTCCATCTTTAAATGATGACTCCTTCCTCCACACCTCCACTGTAAGTGCATGATTGTGTAACGTTTTCTCAGGTTCCGAGTTGTTAAAGACAGTAAATGAGGTTTAAGCGTCAATATTGTGCTAAAGCAGTATTTCTAACAGAGTTAATTTCCTGTACTTTTGAATTTCTCCATTTGCTTTTCAATATTCTCTCTTTCTCACTCTCTCTCTCTCTCTCTCTCTCAGCATGTGGTCGTTTTTGTACACAAGAGTGCATTTAATAGAAGATGTTGTGCACTCAGGTACATTAACACATCTCAGGCGTGAAACCCGCAGCGAGAGAGCGACTCGCTTCTCTTTTATGTTGCTCAGCGGTGGGTAAAAGAGAACAGGAGCGCAGACAAACACCACCACAGAGGAAGAAAAGAAAAGCAAGGAAAAAAAGACAGCTCTTTAAATACAGACCTTTAAAATGACCAAACTGTGTCCAGCACATCAGAGGAAGAGGAAGTGTAATTACTGCCCCAGTGCCCCGGCGTGGGGTTTAAACTCGGCCAGCGCTGAGCCCCAGTGCACCCCAGTGCGGGTTTGCCGGCGCTAATGAGGGGCGTTCAGCTTCCTTATTTTACAGCTGTGTGGCTGGTGAACTCACTAATGCTGGCTTGTTGTTGATAAATTCACCAATTTCAGTCATTTGTGTAAACGCCTGGCTTTTACTCACCTCTACCGTCCTGGAGATTTTAATCTAATACTTTTCATTTTTAAACAGACGTGACAGCAAGAATCAGAGCAAACACTCATCACTGTGATCCATCTGCTGCTTGATTCTATAATCTATAATCTGTAATCTATATCTGCTGCTACGTACACGGTGTATTTATCACAGCTAGCGAGTAGCATTCGGTTAGATTGTACGGTCGGAGTTGTTATCATGAGATTAGGAATAAAGCTGTTAATAATTAGCCTTAGCTAAAGTTTTCCCACTTCCTTGATTCGTTGGTGAAAGCAGCACTAATGTATCATCAGGAAGTAAATCTTTACTGAATTCTTAATAAATTGAGAATATTTATTTATTATATTTTATTTTACAACAATTTACAACTTTTAGTTTTTTTAATCTGGAAAATTTACACAGATTATAATCATGTAGTGGATAACTTTCCTCTCACATTGCTCTCGCATAACTTCAGGGTCTTGGGGTCGATCCTGAGCGGCTCGGCTGTGTGATTTAATTTGATTTCACTGAATTACTTTGAGCAAATCATGATGGCTTTACAAAAAACAGACTCTCAGTGCAAATCCATTCATTCACATGGAACCAATTCACACGTTCGAATGAAATAAATTCACCAGTCACGTCCATCATGGGTAGTTCTCCAGACCACCAGAGGGCGATCTCACACATAGGTTGAACTTCTTCATTGGTTATTTCCCTGATGCTCACCTGTCTTATGTTTCCCCTGATTAGTTTCCCTTTATGAGTTTTCCTGTTGGAGTTGCTTGGTATTTCATTGTGTTGTTGTGTTGTTGTGTTGATGTGAGTTGTTATCCGTGATTGTGTTCTCCTGGTTAGATTCTTAGTTTGTACTCTTTCTTGTTTTTTTTTAATCCTTTTGAACCTTTCCTTGGCTGGTTTTATTTAATTTCCACTTAGTTTAAAAGGTAAAGAAAGCCTGCCGCTGTATCCACCTCCCTGGATCTGTTCTGTCCATTAACTTCTTTATCAGTGGACAGAACAACGACCAAAAAGATGCAGCAGTTCACTGAATTGACCTGAATCAGTTTGTGCATCAGTTCCTCACAAGTTAATTATTTTAGTTCTTTATTTTATCTCTCACAGTGAATGAAGTGATTTACATGCACAGAGTTTTAATGCCGTTTGTTTGCGGACGTGCTCCGTTACTGAATTGTGTAGTTTTTTAGTTTATGGTGTTGAATTTCTCAGGAATGAGAAAAGTTGTAAACAGAAGAATAAACTGAAGAGTGGATGGTGTTGGATGGAGGCAGATCTATGAGTTATTAGAGAATATTTGCATAATATTCAGAAAAAAGGAGGTACAGACTTTTGATAACACTTTTTTTTTTTAACTAATAATCGCAATAATAAAATGTGGCCGTTTTGTTACTCCGGTTATCGTGTTAACTGTGAAATCAAGCACACGGCACATATGTACTGCTGTAACTCTTTATGATGGGATATGCAAACTTTTGCACTCGGCTGCATCTCTCTATCGCTCCATTTATCTCTCTTTTGCTTTGAGCTAAGACACCGGCTCGCTGCTGGCCGCTCTTTCTTCTGGCGGATTGATTTTTCTTTAGAGGAGGTTATTCTAGTCGAAAAGCCGCTCACCTTTTTTTTTTTCTCTTCTCATGCTGCTGGATAATCTCATCACCTTCTGAGTAGAAACCTTCGGACACATGCAGCATTTTATTAATAGGACGTAAAGGTTACAGTGAAAACGGATGAACTGATGAAATGTCTGCTTCGTTCAGGCAGAGCTGTGTCTGTGTTAAAAAGCCCGGGGTTATAATTCAGCTGGACTTCTGAGCTCCGGCTGCGTTTATTTCCCTCTATTTCATATTTTATTCCTTTTTGAGACGCACACTCACTATGACCGTCTCTAAACTACTGACTGAGTAAAAAAGTCAATATTTTAAGCAACTTCTCAGCCGGAACAACAGTGCGGTCTGAACTCCGCTCTGGTGAACAGGATTATGGGATTGTGGCTGATTTCTGAATGTAAAGCTAAAAAGAAAAATCTCTGATGCTGAAGAGTTTAAAGAGTCTGTGGGCAAAAACAGCAGCTGAAACACACACACACACACACACACACACACACACAAACGTGCATGTACATACAGACAGAGAATGAATAGAGGTTAATACACTCCTCTTGTCTCATGTCCCATCTCTTTTTAACATAATGCAATCAATGATGAAGGAAAAAAAAAAAAAATCAGACCGCTTTCAAGTGCCATCTTTTGTTGGGTCTCTCACAAACACTTAGTCACAGTGCTCTTATAATCACGTCTCATTACTGCCGCGGACTTATTATGTTGTTCAGATGGAAAGCAGATGTCGGGGATGGTTATCCAATCAAAACTTATTCAGAAATTGCACTTATAATGATGGGAGACGTGCAACCAAATCAGAAATAGGATTGTTTTTTTTGTTTGTTTTTTTTAACTAATCAGGTGACGAGATAAAAACTGACCAGAAGGTGATGTTAGTGACTGTCACAGTCACTGTTCCCTCGTATCGGGTCACATCTGTAAACCTGTGATCCAGATGTGCATTAAAGCTGATCTAGGGTCAGATTTCCAGTGCAAACACTTCACTAAACCCAGCTTAGCAACTGGAACTAGGGTCAAGCGTTCAGGACTTAATCATAATAATAATAATAATAATAATAATAATAATAATCACACCTGTGAAGGTCCAATTATCAGACCTGAAGCTCAGATCAGACCTGTGAAGGTCCGAGTTCATAAAATTCCTTCTTTACAAAGATCCAGATAAATGACTAACGTCTGACCTAGAGCTCTGCATTCCCGCGGCGCTCCCACAGGAACCGCAGGGGCCCAATCAGATTCCTTGTGGAGTGGGATTAAATTTCCAAATTAAAGATGGCGGCTGTCGCTAAGTCTCGTGTGTTTTGGGCAAGAGGGCAGTCTGACGATGGCCTTGTATTATATATATATACATAAACTGTTATTGTTTTGTTAAAAGATCTTATTTTTTCATTTAGTACTGCTCTTCAGAAGCTGCATAAGATATTTACATTTCCCAGAAGACAAAATAATAATAATTTACACCGTCATCCTGTTCAAAAGTTTACACCCCCCCGGCTCTTCTTGAGCATCAGTGAACGTCTGCAGCTTCTGTAATCGTCGTGTTCGAGTCCCTCAGCTGTCCTCAGTGTGAAGAGTCGGATCTCAGCATCATAGAGCTGCTGCTGGAAAGGAGTCAAATAGGCAGAAGATGCTGGAGAAGCAGAGAAGGTGCAGGACCTGGAGGATTTTACTGAAGAACAGTGTGCAGTTTAACTGTTCAGGAACTTTCAAAAAACATAAAAACAGTCGCTGATCATCAGGAAACACACACAGGATTAATAATCAAGCGCATGGAAACTTCTGAACTGGTTCATTTGTGTAAATTCAGTTATTATTGTGTCTTGTGGACTAGCTGGAAACATCTGCTATGTGAAATAGCTTATTCATATATACATATATATATATATATATAACAAATGGAGTAAGTATGGCGCTGTCTGTGTGCGCAGCATGTAATACAGTCGTCAGCTATGCAGGCGGTCGATAAGAATGATGGCTGATGGAGTAAAGCGCGAGTCCGCTGTCGTCAAAGGAAGCCGAACTCGGATTGGTTTAGTGCTAAGAAGCCAAACTCAGGGAAGTCAGCCGTCAGTCATCCTATTCTCGCGTGAATGTTTTAAATAACATTTAATAATAATTTCATTTTACAGTATAGTAAGCCAACAGTTGTCTTTAGTTTGTATTTTTTTGGTTTATGATGTGGAGTGACAGAGTTAATGACATAAAGTAACTTTCTTTTCTACTGTGATGACAGTAAAATATGTTAAAATTATATTGTATGTCGATAAAACTATGCAAATAGCAAATAAAAATCTTGTATGCACTTGTATATTTGTTTCCCCCCATCTCTCTCTCTCTCTCTCTCTCTCTCTCTCTCTCTCTCTCTCTCTCTATGAGGAAAATTTAAATGTAAGAGTCTGGAAACGAGATCTTAGCGGTCGGGTCGGGAAGGAAATCATTCTGAGCAGATAGCAGACGTGCACGGAGTGAATTTTAAGCAGGCGCGGGATTAAAATAGCAGCCCCATGCAGACCTCTAGTTTGACCCCTTGCATAGCTCACGTCCCAAAAGTTTCCTCTTACACCACAGCAATATCCCGACAATTACAAGTTTTATTTATTAAAGAACAACATGTCGTACTTTTTATGCATTTACAGTTACATTTAATGTTTTGTGAAACAAGCGAGCCAGCTTCTCTTTTTTCTCTCTCTTCCAGATAATAGGAGAAAAACAACGCCACCGTGAATGAGTCGTTGCTATGGAAACGATAAGGTATTAGAACGAGCGCATTAATATAAGCCTGATGTCACTTCACAGCACTCTGGGCTTTCCTGAAACTCTGCTGTTGATCTCTTGTTTATAAGTCGAAGGCTTTCGGGGCTGCGTTTCCATCAGTAAAGATATATTGGTAATTTTAAACTAAATGTTACAGCTGTATTGCTATAAAATCTAAAAAGATGCCGCGGACCTTCGGGACTAAACATTGTTAAGTAGTAAACATTGTGTAGTGTGTGAGATGAAATGTAAACGTGTGTAAATTAGAGCAGGGACTGAAGGAAGCGAGTGAACGCTCGCTATGGGAATAAGAGCGTGATGATGAATCTGCTTTCTCTCCAAATTAAAGCGCAGGAATTAGTCAGCAGTCTAACGCTGATCTGAATATCAGGTTTATTCGCTCAGATCCGCTCTGTGTGTCAGTACTGCTCTGATTATTTCCACGCCTCTGATCCTGACAGTAATGAAGTGCGAGTTCTGACCGAGATCTCGCGCCGCGCCGCTTCACGCCCGTGTTCCTGCCTTTACTGTGTGTGAAGGGAAGTAAGTCTCCACACCAGGAGGGGGCAGTAATCTATATTCATTGCAGAAAGACAAAAGCAGTGACTCAAATCTCTTACTAATGCACTTTTTATAAACCTACATATCTCTACTAATATCTTACATCTTACTTCCTTAATAATATTATCCTATTAATATGTATTTATTAAATTTGATGTTATGTGGACTATCTAAGTTATTTATTTATTTTAAATGAAATTGTTAGCTTGTTTAAATTAACATTGGAACCTTTATTTTCCTGATGGAATGATTGGTTATTCATAAATTTACATTAAATGTGAATTTGTTTGTTTACTGATTTACAGCATATTATTTTTTACTTACTCAAAAATGAAATTGTCTCACTCGTCTTCGGTAAGCGCTTTATCTGGGAAGAGAGAGGAAACCGGAGACCCTGGAGGAGGAAACCCAGACGGACGCAGGGAGAACATGTGAAACTCTGAAGCTCAGGATGGAAGTGAGAGCCCTGGAGCTGTGAGGTGGAAATCCTCCCGCTGTGACACCGCAGTATTAAACTCGCTATTTAGCGCAGCAGCGTCTAGCGTCGTTCCCCATTTTCTGTTCTGTTAAACACACGAAACAGTAAAGACTTTAATGAGCAGCATGAACACAGTTAGCTTTATGGATCAAATGTAGAGTTCCTGCAGTTCACCTTAGTCACCTTGATGAAGAACGAACCATTTCACAGTTTTTGGTCCTGAAATGATTTTTCTTTGTAGTGAATGACGTCATTATGATTAAAGCCCTGAGTGTAAACACACAGGAGGAGCTGTACATCACTGCAGCGCAAGCACTTCATCACATCGGCTTTAAGAAGCTTTTCAGCTTTATTCCTCGTGAAACACGCTCTAACAAATCTAATTTCATTTCACTCGTGCCTGCGTGCTCATTAATGTGAGACATTTCTGCTCTCGTCTCGGTTTAAAAGCAGTCTGGCCACGTCGCTTCTCCAGCATCCTGCCGATGCTTGAAACATTTTTGGCCGAAGATGAGTCGCTTGGCAGCGGATTCTCCGTTTCTGCGATCACTCTTCCCATGGCTGCAGCCCAATTATCATTTTTTTATTTATTATTTTATTTCCCAAGAATCAAGCCGAGTGATTTGTCAGGAGATGTTCCTCTGATTCTTTTTCTTTCTGTGGGACACGAGGAAGCGCTGCGTAACGAGCTCCGGCTTCTCTGTGTAACGATGTCATTTAGTCTCACCGCTGTGTTCCGCTCTGACTCTGCACAAACTTTTCCTTTAGATTCGCCTTAAAAAGTTACTTCATTATTTTATTTCCGAGTCGCTAAGTAACTTTCGGACTCACTCAGCTTCTCTTCTTTGCTTTGTTTGCTTTATTATCATGACACGTCTGTGTGCACTCTTACAGCGCACCACAAATTATACAGCAGTTTTTATTTTTACTGTAAAACTGTGTTTCACTTCATTATTCTGCAGGAACTTTGTTCTCTCTGTGTATTACTTCTTTCATTAAGACATGTCTCAGCGCACAGACGATGTGTGTGTGTGTGTGTGTGTGTGTGTGTGAGACACGTTAATGGTGTATAAAAACATTCCTCTCGGCTCAGACTCTTGCTTCTTTGCATTTCACTGTAAATTAATGATTTAGTTAATTAAAGTGAAGTTTAACTGGGAACAATCGTGAACTTTCTCGTTATTTAAGGAAATCAGACGACACCTTCATGATGTTTAGTTTATATCACCATAAAGGCTTCTTTATTCTCTCTGGTGTTTTATGTCACTGTACTGAGTAAATAAGTACTTTTACTTGTATTGATGGTGAGTTTCTTAAGAATTGTGTTTTATTCAGACAGAAAATCCTTCATTTATTTAATCTTATTTGAGTGATCCTTTGTTTATTTGTTTGTTTGTTTGTTTGTTTGTTTAAATCATTCTTGGACTTTTTCTGTCTTGTTTATTTACTATGCATATAATATAATTCGCATTTCATTAGCACATGTAACAGATAGTTTGAAAGAGTTTAATAGTATCTAATGAATAGAATTGTTTATTGTTGTAAAATGATTTGCTTCATTCTTTCATTAGTAAAGCGTTTGCATTCTCTGTGCTGTGTTTAGTTTATTAAGACTCGCCGTAGCTGAATAAATATCATTATTGATTATAGACTGTATTAATGCGTTATTATATTAAACTAAGAGTCGGGTTTATTAGCACACGGCTGTGTTCAGTTAAAGTCAGACTCGTGTCGACTTCCCCATCAGCTCTGTGATGAAAATGAAAATGAAATAGCGCGTGTATAATTAATATAACGCTAAAGGCTCAGGACACGTCGCGTGTGATGTGTAATGGTGTATGTATAAACGCTATATAACAGCTGTAACCAGAACCGTAAAGATAATGACCCGGTGTGTGTGTGTCACACGTGTAACCCGCACTTTAATCTCACTGAACAACCCCTTAAACTCTGATTATTATTCACGTCTTCATCTTACAGCACGTTGTTCAGTAACGGCACTGAAACTAACAGGAAGTTTCGAGATTCTGAAATCTTACAAAAACACATTTACTTTCATTCAAACTGTTCATGAAACTCTCAAAACCCACGTCACGTCTACTGTGTTGCTTTTAATAGCACACTGCTGCTGAATTCTGCACTCTGATTGGTCAGAAGGTGTTGATTAATTTTCTATAACAGCAGCTCTGACAGTAGCGCAGCTGCAGGTTGCAAAAAGTTTTAATTTGTTGGAAAAAAAATAAAAGTTTAAAGCCATGATTTTAGCACAAGTGCAGCTGAGAATATCCGTTCGGAAAACTGCATTATGGTCGAGAATGCTTGTTTGTGTTTGATTAGGCTTCTTGTCATAATTTTATAGACACGCCCCCAACAACCCTTTACTCCGCCCCCACCTCAGGCTCAACTCAGCAAACGCGCAGCGCAGCCTGATAATCACTCTGTGCTCCAGAAAAACCTAACGACAGGAAAGGCAGTAAAAGCGGAATAAACAGAGGCCGTGTTTTTCCATGATGGAGTGATTTATTACTGGTGATGAGGATGAAGCTGAGCACAGAATGACCAGCTTTACATAACAAATCTTTTTTTTTTTATTACAAAGAAAAAAGGACAGCAACTGCACTCGTGAACATCCTCATAAATCACCACGAGAGGACTTTTGCGTGTGTATAGAGTTATAACTCAAGCACTTTAACTTTTAGAGACCTACTCTTGACAAATGTTTACTTACTGCACCTTTAATGCTCTCGTTCTAATACATGATTAATTCTATAGTAACAGTAATCGTCGCATTCACAGAGACGACTTCACTTTTCACTTCACTTTACAGAGGACACTCCACATCTACGGATTAAAAAAAGATAATGTATTTGTTGATATGGTGAAGTTTTCTGTAAGGAGATGTTTAACATTAAGGGAAGGAGTCTCCAGTGTCAGTGCTTTGTGACTGTCAGAGGTGAGGCTGTAACTTGAGGTTTTCTGAGATTTTATGCTTTGCGGTTTCGCAATAACAGGACAAGCTGTGTGTTGTTTACGGTTGTGTTTGGTGTGAATTTTAATCATTTGATACATTTTTTTATCCAAAATGTTTAAGCTGAACAGATCACGGTTAAACGCCCTGTTGGTGCAGCTTTAATGGCTGCTCTGCATTTATTTTAAACATTAAAGCCTGAAATCGTCAGGACTTTATATCTCGAGTGGTGTGTGAGTAATCGGCGGAATGATGCTACAGTTTCTCTCTCTGTCGCTTTATTTGTGTATCCCGACTGTGTCCTGGTGTAAATGTGAGAAGCAGAGTAATGAATCCACAAACACAGGTTTATTATAAAACTCCTGACTCGGCTGTTTAATGTAGTGTAGCTGCAGATCCACCTGTAATCCTCCGTCCTGCGCTGATTTTACCGCCAGTGATTAATCTACCGTCTCTTATTCAGGTCACTGAGCGACTCCCACACACTCACACACGTCTGGCTTCTTTAAATCGTGTGTAGTGTAAACCTTTTAGAGTCAAAACCCAGTTTTCAGACTCACAGGAAGGTTGGGAGATGTACTGAATAAAACTAATACAAGAAAGAAAAAAAAATACATCGGCGGATCATCGTAATCATTCATAATAAGCACCGCTGCTGTCATTTTTACAGTGAAGGGAAAAGTTTGCGTCCAAAATAATGATTTATTTACAATCCTGAAACATGACAACAATCACACTGCAAATTCAACAGGAAATATCTTTCTTTTTTGTAGGAAATAGATTTATCTTTGCTTTATGTAACTCCATAACTCTCATGTTGCTATAAAATACCTTTAATCTTTATTTTCGTCTGAATGTGATGCAGACTTTATTTTTCTTGACTCGAGCTATTATTTTTGAATAGCGAAATATTTTGCATTCCATTACTTTAAGTATTAAAATTATTGATGTTGTCAAAGGGGAACACTCTTGGGGAAAAAAAAACTTCAAAATACTTTTATAATGTACAATATTATATAAAATATCTAGAAAAGTGTATTTCTATCAGAAAGGATTCCAACAGGAGCCTTTTTTGGAAACTAAGAGCCTTAAGTATATGACAGATGAGGACGGGTTCCCTTTTGAGTCCGGTTCCTCTCGAGGTTTCTTCCTCATCTTGTCTCAGGGAGTTTTTCCTCACCACCGTCACTTCCTGGCTTCCTCATTAGGGACTAATTTATAAATTTTAAATTTATATCCTGAATGTATATATTTCTGTAAAGCTGCTTTGTGACAATGTCCATGTGAAAAGCGCTACACAAATAAAACTGAATTGACTCGAATGAAGAGCGTATGTTGTAACTGGGGAAGAGTTCAGCACAAACTCCAGATTATTATTGCTCATTATTTTCTTAATATTTAAAATTCACAGAACGCTAGAATTGGGCCGTGTTGTGGTATAAATCATTGTACTGCGTTTTGCAGCAGTTAGTGCGGAAATGATTTGTTTGTGTGTTTTGCAGAACCGACTTTCCCTTTCAAGAGGTCAAGACTTCATTAACACGGAAGACTGATTTCCTCCAAGCTGATAATCAACGATAAAAAAGTCCTGTAATTGAATTATGAGCTAAAGTTTGCTGCCTGCAGTTGATCGAGCATGCACGAGCTTTGGAACGGTGCTAAATATAAATTTAATTTACTGTTATTATATCATCAGCAGCGTGCACACATTACTGCATACACATGAAGCAGAGCTGCGTTCTCCAAACAGAGCTCTAAAATATTTACTGTGCCCTGCGTAGAGTCTGTAAACATCTGCAATTACATTTTTAACTCTGTGTTCTTCTCTAAGGAGCTAAATTACTTAAAGTCATTTATCAGAGTCTCTCTCTCTCTCTCTCTCTCTCTCTCTCTCTCTCTCTCTCTCTCTTTTCATCTCCTGACTTCAGGGCAGAACCAGAGCTGCTTTATTTGACAAATGTGGTGAGGAATTGGGAATTTTAACTTAACTTAAATTTAACTTATGTACAACAAACACCACATTCTCTGGTACTCAGCAGTGGTTCTTCAAAGGTTCTTTAAAGGTTCACTGCAGGATTAAAGGTCCACTTGGACGCTAGGGGTACACGCTGTTGTAAGGGTGCATACAGGACCTTTGAGAGCTTTATACAGAGGAACAGCTGTAGAACACTTAAGTTTAGGGTTCTACTATTTAAGAGTGTAGGAAAATCCCAATATGAACGGACCTCCAACTCCTAAACTCCATGGGCTCTGAAAAGGTTCATTAGACAAGTAAGGGTTCTTAGCTTCCAAAAAAGGGGTTCTACCTGGAATCCTTTTTGTCAGGGAAAGATTCCAGCAGAACCTAAGAAACTTCAGTTCTAAAGGTACTAAATTTTCTAAGAGTGGAAGAAAAATCCATTTGAACAGTGGTGTAACTCCTTACTCCTCCAGTCTTAGGAGAAAAAAAAGATTTTCAAGGGTTCATTAGAGATGTTAATGTTCTTGGCTTCCAAAAAACTGTTGTACTTGGAGTCCTGTTTGTTTGGGAAACATTTTACAGTAAAAGTCATTTACAGGTTCCTTCAGAGGAAAGGAACCTACAAAGGGTTCTATATTTTCTAAAAATGAAAGTGTAGAACTTTACACTTTCTAATTTCAGTCTTAGAAAAGGGTTCTTCAAGGGTTTGTTAGAGAAGTAAGGGTTCTTAGCTTCCAAAAAACTGTTCTTCTTGGAATCATCTCCAATAGTTAAACACTCCGGTGGCAGCGTTTATAAAGAACCTTTAACGGTTCCACTAGAGGAGCAGCTTCAGGGTTCTCGGGTTCATTAGAGAAGTAAGTTCGGTTCTACCACTCCAGCAGAGGGAAACACGAAGAAGATCTTAGGTGGTCTGAAAGTGTGTAGCAGTGTGTAGTGCAGAGAATGTGTGAAAAGTGCAGCTTGATGATTCAGATATAAAACCATTAAATAGAATTTTATAATCTAATTGATTTATTGTAACGCTTTGTGTTTACATGATGTTTATTCAGGATTTAATCCTCCTGCAGCCTCCTCCATAAATGTATCCTGAATACTTTAGTGGCATATATTATTTATTTATTTATTTATTTATAAATTTGTGTGCTTTTTTCTTTTGACCCCGCCCACATCGAAGCCTAACCTCAACCCTCCTAACATTTCATCTGACTCGAGTCGAGTGCGCTGTTACAAATTTCCAACTGTGAGCCCAACTGTGAGATTACGTTGTCATATACTGTATGTTCGTATCCCATAATTCCACACGAATGTCAGCGTCAGGTTTTCACGCCAGCGACGGAGTCACAGTTGTCACTGAAATCCGAGACGCCGAATCCGAAGGAGGAAAAGAGTGCGTCAGTGTGAAGCAGCCTCTCGACTCGAACTGTTCGGCTGTTTCACTGTCGTCACGTCTCACCGAGAGCTCGCTGGTTCCCATGACAACTGCATTTCTCACCGCTCTGAATAAGTGTGTGTGTGTGTGTGTGTGTGTGTGTGTGTGTGTGTGTGTGTGTGTGTGTGTACAGAAAAAGAGCTGCAGTGCTTCTGTCATGTGAAGAGAGCATCAAAGAACTCGGCTCTGAAATTCTGAAGCCTCATAAAACAATGTCTGTTTGAACGTGTAGTGTAGAACATAAGAAACATCAATGAACCAAAAACCATGACATCGAGCAGAGGAATGATACGATAAACCTCACTATGATAAACGACAAATCACGATTTTCAGATATGGCCTTTGATGAATGGAGTTAAAGCTTCTCTGTAAGCGTAGCAGATGAGCGCTAGGTCAGATTATCCTTCACACCGAGGTTTTCTTTACAGCAGAGCATCGAATTAACACCAACACTGACTTTATTTTATTAATTCTACAAACCAACATAGTGAATTAAAAGTGTGATAAAATCTCCTACACCTCACACACACACACACATTACGATTTCATCACCTCTATTTAGTGTCACGTGACATCATTAAGTTGCACTCGAGTAACTCTCAGAGCTCGATATAAAAATGTAAAATACCAGGATGTGCTGGATCAAGTGCTATTCTCTGTGCTGCTGAATAATGAGTGTGGAAGCCATTTTGTTCAATGAAACCAGTGATTATTGTGAACTATTCATGCAGTAATATACTGGAGATATATGAGACTCCTATCTACATTCAATCTACAGTCACCATCTTCTCATTCAATAATCATCCTATCAGTCTTTTATTTTACATTTTTAAGTTCACATCGCATTACATTTGAAAGAAAGTAGTGTGTAGTGGATAAAACTGTAGGAGTAAATGTGAAATAGTCTTTAAGGTTTTATCACAACATGTAAAGAGCTGAACATTACAGTAGAAAACGGAATAATGATGAGTGGATGTGAATACACTCCGCTGCAGGTTGTAGAAGCTCAGCTGTGGATAAGTTGTTGTTAAATGCACAATATAAAAGAATATTACTTTCTTACTCCCTCACCCTGGATATGAGATGGTTTTTTGTGTTTTAACTGCTACCTTTTGGCCTGAGATGCATTTATCCACTCAGGAGGAAAAGCCCTTCCATTTAGCACTCTAAAGGACGTGCCACTTAAAACATTAAACGTTCCATTTCTGCATTTTTTAAATATATTTCTGAATCACAGCCACTCATCTGACCCGTAATTGCCGCGAGTCATAATAAGGCCCGAGCCTTGTGATTAGCGATGCTTAACTCTCGGTGCCGGCTTTTAGGAAACGGGGCGGGTTTTTTCGAGCCCATCGGGTCAGGAACCTCTAATTTTGTGATTCCAGCATTAATGCAGCTTGTGGTGGAAAAGAAGAAAACAGTGAGATAAAGCTGTGGATGTGAGCTTTTACAGGCGAGACGACGGGCCGCGAGAGTCAAACAGGAAACCGGAGAGCTGCAGCGTGGAGCGACGCCGCTGGCGGTCTGGTCGTATCCACACTCTCAGACTTTAATGCTTTTATATTACTCACGTGCACGGGGACGTGATGTGAGGAGAAAAACAGCTCTTTATTGTTCATTTTCATTATATTCTTATTGTCATTTTCATTATATCATAAATCATAGACCCAACAATAATCTATATTTTGAGAAATTCCTCTGTAATAAGCTTCTAATGAGAAAATGGAATCATCTAGAAACTGAGGCCTTTAGCTCTGAATATAAAAACAAACTGATTTAGATTTTGTTTAAAAATACACAGTGTGCTTTTAATGTGTTTCACTCTAGCTGGTGTGGTTTATATGGATTATAAAGTAAATTGATGTGTATATCACAACGATGCATAAATGGACAGATATGTTTATATCTCAGAGAAATATAAAGAGAGAGAGAGAGAGAGAGAGAGAGAGGGTGAGAGAGAGAGAGAGAGTGAGGGTGAGAGAGAGAGAGAGAGAGAGAGAGAGAGAGAGGGTGAGAGAGAGAGAGAGAGGGAGAGGGTGAGAGAGAGAGAGAGAGAGAGAGAGAGACAGATGTGTGTTTTCTCTGTGTTGTGATCATGTTGTAATCCTGCAGTATGTAATATTCTGTATATAATATTTCTCAGGCTCCGCCCCCTTTGTCACCTCCTGCCCTCTTTGTTATTTTCACATCACACTTATATCTTAAATCTCTCTTATACCAATTACACGCTCAGATGCTTTTCCTGCGTTCGCAGAACTCAGCGCTGTTCATTTCCCGCGGCCGCGTGCTGGAACGAGTCGCCCGGCGCAGTGAAACGCTTCAACACGTCTCGGCAGCGTCACACGCGACGCACACGTGTGTTTCCTGTTGCGCTGCTGTTAAATCTGCATGCTGAGAAAAAATCTGTTTCCTGACGTGAGTGTAACCACAATCAATATCCTCTTCTGACCTCAGCAACAAAACCTGAACAAATGTTTGATATAAAAGCGTCACACGGACCCTGAGCAGCTGTTTATTTATTTATTATTTATTTTGGAAATGTATTTAAAATGTAAAATATCTGGATGTAAAAGCTGATTGTGGAAGAAACTGTCGAAATAAATTCCCTTCTGTTTCTTTTGCTGCACAGAAACAACGCAGTAATGACTGTTTAATAAACGTGTAATAACATGTTAATAACAGTAATAACATGTTAATAACAGTAATAACAATGTAATGTAGTGTGTTAAGTGTCATATGCCGTTCATGACGTTTACTTTACTTCCTAAAAGTTTATAAAACTTTACATTTGAATTTTCAGGTGTAAGTTTACAGGTAGAATAATAGATTATGGGAAAACGGGTTTAAAAAAGTTATGAAGAAGATGTGTGTGTTTACTCGGCTGACAACAGCAGAAAACTATCGTCTCTCATTTCACTTTTATTTATTATTCATTCACTATTATTTATATTATTAGATTTTTATGAGTTTAATATTTAAAAAAAGCATTCAGATATTTAAAACCAAACATGAGTTTACACTAAAAAAGACCCTTAATAATAATAATAATAATAATAATAATAATAATAATAATAATAATGATGATGATGATGCATTAATTTATTCAGGAATAAAAAATGAATTTTGCTTCCTTGTTGACTTTAACTGCAGAAGTGTGCATCGTTTCACTCGTGTGTGTGTGTGTGTGTGTGTGTGTGTGTGTGTGTATTTGTGCGTGCGTGTGTGTGTGTGTGTGTATTTGTGCGTGCGTGCGTGTGTGTGTCTGTGTGTGTGCGTGCGTGCGTGTGTGTGTGTGTATTTGTGCGTGCGTGTGTGTGTATGTGTGTGTGTGAGTGTGTGTGCGTGCGTGCATGCATGCATGTGCGTGTGTGTGTGTGTATTTGTGTGTGTGTGTATGTGTGTGTGTGTGAGTGGGGTGTGTGTGTGTGTGTGAGTGTGTGTGCGTGCGTGCATGCATGCGTGTGCGTGTGTATTTGTGCGTGCGTGTATTTGTGTGTGTGTGTGTATGTGTGTGTGTGTGAGTGGGGTGTGTGTGTGTGTGTGTGTGTGTGTGTGTGTGGCCAGTTCATATTCCACTGTGTTTAAAGTATAATATTAATACCTAGAATAACTCTGTCCTGTTGCCACGGTAACAGGTAGCGATGCTAACGCTGGTGTGACTAGACCCTGATGTCTGCTGCTGTTAAAGAGTCTCACGGCTGCGTGTATTTATTTATTTAAATATTTATATTTCTATACAGTAGCTGACATGTTGTTATTTACACTCCGGCGCAGTTCGCATTAAAGTCTCGGAACGAAACCTCGTCTGCTTGCAGCTTAACGAACTCCAGGTTGTTCTTTCCGTCTGCTTCACCTGAACTTTACAGACTCGAATCAGAAGCGTCTGATGAATAGTTTTTATTTTTCTCTGCAGTTGTGTGTTTGAGGTTGTGAGTAATCGAATATTTCGCTGCACTCAGATGCAGAAAAAAAATTCTTCTCCGGGTTTCAGACTGAACTTCTGATGACTATTTTACGGCACTGAGCAGAACTTCTTCAGTAAAGCGGTTCGGCTCCTCGTGCGTTTTCTCCACGCCGCTGATCTTCAGGGAGACGTTTCTGCGCTCCATCATGTACCCTGCATATAACAGTGCTGCTGTCTGCGTCAGGTTCTCATCTTCTTCGTAATATTTACAGTGCTGTTGTTTAGTGAGATTATGTAGGGGTCCGTGCACCTCGTGCTGTTTGAGTCCGCGAGTAAATCACTTTCTCTCCTCCACTCTGCTGTTTTTACTTCATTTCACTGTTTGTGTAAAAATGTAAAAATTTAACATAATACAATTTTTCTGAAATGTTGTTTTTTTTCCTGAAAGTTAAGCATTTGTTTTGTTTTATTATTCGTGAGAAGGTGAATTAGTGTAATATCTGTTTTCTACAGCGCCCCCTGCTGCCCGACTTCAACATCGTATTTTTTATATCCGTTTCTGTGTCTTCCATCTGTCTTTTATCCCGTATCAGTTCAGTCTCGTCGCGTCAGAATTACAGTAATTACGAGATGATGTCTCTATTCATCTTCTCCGATGTGGAAATTAGTTGTTTCCATGGAAACGCTTAACATCATGATGGGTTTGAAGATTACATGGAGAACTGAGTTATTTATTACGCAGAGAGAAACTGCAGGTGACCTGACTGGATTTTGTGCTAACCCCACCCTTAACCCCACCCTTAACCCCACCCTTAACCCCACCCTTAACCACACCCCTAACCCCACCCTTAACCCCACCCTTAACCACACCCCTAACCCCACCCCTAACCCCACCCTTAACCCCACCCTTAACCACACCCCTAACCCCACCCTTAACCCCACCCTTAACCACACCCCTAACCCCACCCCTAACCCCACCCTTAACCCCACCCTTAACCACACCCCTAACCCCACCCTTAACCCCACCCTTAACCACACCCCTAACC
>JAKKZJ010000007.1:447689-458269 GCA_033441845.1 Pangasius mekongensis
GTGTGTGTGTGTGTGTGTGTGTGTGTGTGTGTGTGTGTGTGTGTGTGTGTGTGTGTGTGTGTGTGTGTTCGTGTGTGCATGTGTGTGTGTGTGTGTGTGTGTAAGTCAGATTGAGTTGACCTCTGTTAACACTAACTTATAACACATACACACACACACAGCCTGAAGGTCTGATTAGCATCAAGTATGGAGAGCATGCACACACAGTCTCTCTCTCTCTCTCTCTCACACACACACACACACACACACACACACACACACACACTCATTCTTATGGATGTCTGCTCTCCTGTTTATGACTCAGTGTAGGAGAGGTGCATGATGGGAAACCTGTCTGAGTGATTGATTTATTGGCTTTTAATGAGTCCTGGATTAGGTGTGTGTGTGTGAGAGAGAGAGAGACTTCTATAAATAACAGTGATCATATAGAAGTTTTTAAATGTTCCATCTCTCACACTTTGTCATCTTCATCCTTTCACTATCTATCTATCTATCTATCTATCTATCTATCTATCTATCTATCTATCTATCTATCTCATTCTCAGTCTTTGTTTCTCTCTCTCTCTCTCTCTCTCTCTCTCTCTCTCTCTCTCTCTCATGACTTCCTCTCCAGTGACCTGCAGTGACTTTACTGTAACTAATAAGATCCCCAGGCACACTCAGAAAGTGTGTGTGTGTGTGTGTGTGTGTGTGAGTGTGTGAGTGTGTGTGTGAGTGTGTGTGTGTGTGAGTGTGTGTGTGTGTGTGTGTGTGTGTGTATAAAGTGTCTGAATGAGCATTTCTGCCATTAAATGTCACAGAGAACCTTTAAGAATCTCCATGTTCTTCTATGAAACTCTAATTACTGAACATGTTCCCTTTGACAACGGGTTTAATTGATTTGACTTTACTTCATTTCACACAGTCTGATCTGCAGTGTGTCACAGAGAATATTCCAGAAAAACACTCAGTGCATGCATGTTGAGTATCAGGATTATAGAAATACAGAGATGATTACAGAACATGAAACTGTAGAGGCTCCCGCAAGGCAGTTTAAACAGATATATATCTCATCAGTGCTGAAAACACTTCAGAACACCTGAGATACATTTTACATCAGCTATGAATACAGATTGAAACACCACCCAATACACTGTTATAGCCCAAACCCCTCCCACTACATTACATCATAACCAAACCCCTCCCACTGCATTACATCATAACCAAACCCCTCCCGCTGCATTACATCATAACCAAAACCCCTCTCACTGCATTACATCATAACCAAAACCCCTCCTACTGCATTACATCATAACCAAAACCCCTCCCACTGCATTACATCATAACCAAAACCCCTCCTACTGCATTACATCATAACCAAAACCCCTCCCACTTCATTACATCATAACCAAAACCCCTCCCACTGTATTACATCATAACCACAACTCCTCCCACTGCATTACATCATAACCAAAACCCCTCCCACTTCATTACATCATAACCAAAACCCCTCCCACTGCATTGCATCATAACCACAACTCCTCTCTCTCTCATACACACATTGTTTCAGTGTTTATTGTTGGTATTTATCACCTTTTTCTTTTTACAGATCAGAGAAATCAGGAGAAAACTCTGTATTTGAAGATGTTTTTCGGCTTCCATTTAGATTTCATCATGAACGTGTGTGTGTGTGTGTGTGTGTGTGTGTGTGTGTGTGTGTGTGATTACATGAGTTTGAGTCCAGCAATCCTTTGTGCCAGGCCATCTCTCTCTCTCCCTCTCTCCCTCTCTCTCTCTTTCTCTTTCTCTCTCATCATTATATCTTGTCCAAATCACAGGTTGGCACGAAGAGCAGCCGTGTCGCTTAATGCTGCTGAAAATTGGCGCCGTAGAGAGTTGAGCCGTAATTAGAGCTAAAAATGACAGAAAGGCAGCAATCAGACCTCTCTCCCTTCACACGTCTCTCTCTCCCCCTCTCTCTATCTGTCTATCTATCTCTTCTTTATCAGTTCTTTTCTGATTTTCTGCTTCTATCCTGCTGTCCGAGTTAATCAGACTGACCTCTCGTGCATCGGCTCCTTTTTTAACTTTCTCTCTGCTGCGTGTTTCAGATGCAAATTTCCAATTTGTGCTGAATATCTTTGGGAATAAAAGACGAAGCGAGTGTAGTGCTATTGTGTAATGCAAGTGTGTTTCAGTCGCACACATGCTAACACACACACAGTAACGTAGCAAGTTAGCACTGACGGATCGTTGTTCCAGTGTTTGTGCCACTGGCTGTATGTCTGAGACAAATGTTTGAGGACAATATCAATCGATCCACACTGTACAGCTTTTTCCTGTTAATGTCTGTGTGCATGAAACACACTTCACAACATAGCACCACTGACATGGAATCTTTCAGAGGTGCAGTTTGTAAAATAGTATAATCAAATAATCAAATCCTCTAAGGGACACATAATATTTCCAATAGCCCTTTCCTTTTTCCTTAATGCACAGCTCACGAGCTGATTGGATAAAAGGCAGGAGGCTCATCAGTGTTTTTTCACCTCCCAGGCAGCAGAGGGCGCTAAACATTACACACTGCACCTTTAAAGAATCCCTGTAACACACTGGACTTTAGCAAGCTAACACTAATAGGTGACTGAATTCAGCCTCCTGTGAAACAATTTCTAAAAAATATATGTGTATACAGTTAACTACATAATTATTGGCACCCTTTGAAAGAATAGAAGCTTTTGAAAGAAGTGTTCATACTTTTCATCTACCTATTTTGTTCTCTCAAAAACATATGTTGCAAAAGTATTCACATCCCAAGGAATATTGTACATAAACACAAACACATTATCATACTACAAGCTTTCTACTCAGTACTGAATTTTAAAGTGTTTATTAATTATTACTTATTATAGATGAGTGATTATTTAATGATTTAATTAATTTAATTAATGAAGTAAAAATAATAGTAGAAACAAACATTGTAATTAGTTAATACTGGCGTGTTTTCCATTTAAAGGCTAATTCACTTTGGTTCCATGGAGAAAGAAAAGGCTAATAGTGTGAGAAATGAGTGTGTGTGTGTGTGTGTGTGTGTGTGTGTGTGTGTGTGTGTGTGTGTGTGATAGAGCTAAACAGAGGGCTGAAATAATCTGTGTGTTGGATTGCTTCCCTTTTGCAAATGAGTCAAGGGGCCATTAGGCCCTCAGTATGAATGCAACTTGCCAGGGGAGGACAGGACTGCCAAAAAATGTGTGTGTGTGTGTGTGTGTATGTGTGTATATATATGTGTGTGTGTGTGTGTGTGTGTGCATGCATATGGGCGCATGCCAAAAAAAGCCTCCTCTTTGAGCACAAACAGCTTTTCAATGACAAACATTGACAGGTTCATCTCCTATCTAGCCTCCACTCGATCCACCACCTGTTCCTCAAATTGTTATTTTGTCTCGTGCTCTTTATGCTTTTCCATTTAAAGGCCACATGTTCTCGACTTTTCGTTTAATATTTATGTTTTGAAAATAATTCTGAATGCAGATCTGAGGCGGATCTGGCTGGCTGTAAACCCAGTGGCATTTAGCATGGCACATCGTGGCGCTCTGTGTTTCCCTTTTAATTGCACAAAGCACAAAGGCGTGAGAGATTCACCGATGAATAATTCTTCAATTCCCTTATTACTTTCTCTGTGCATAAAAAGGCCAAAGATCTGTGAGCCGTGTGAGATGGCCTCATCTGAAATTGAAATCTATCTGAATATCCTGTTCACTTTGCATTTCTTCAAATTGTTGTGAAGCTGTATAAAATTGACCACATTGTACTGGATTCTTTTTTATAATTTATTTATCCCCTGAATTGCACTTATAATTTTTAGGTCTTTATTTTACAAAGAAGGATCTTTATACTTTTTCCAACCTCTTTGTACCCCTCAGAATTAAAGAGGAAGTAACGCTGCATTCAAAGTGCTGTATTACATATTCACTTATATACACTACTAATGGAAACTTCACCCATAATCATAAACTATTAATATTAAACTATGCGCATGAGCATACATTATTTATGATCTTAATAATAAACACAACCCATAAACATACTGCATTAATGCAGAGTGTCCCATCTCCTTTATAGTTTATACACAGGCGGAGTGTCCCATCTCCTTTATAGTTTACGCACAGACGGAGTGTCCCATCTCCTTTATAGTTTACGCACAGGCGGAGTGTCCCATCTCCTTTATAGTTTACGCACAGGCGGAGTGTCCCATCTCCTTTATAGTTTACGCACAGACGGCGTGTGCTACAAACTTTATCTGTCTGTGTATAAATTTTAGTTCCATTGTCTTTGGGGATTTTAAGGGGTTTTGTTAGAATGATGAGAGTTTTCTGTCATTCTCTTGGCCTTGTGTTTGTGAGGTTAACTTGTTCCTTTTCTTTTTAATTAGACTTCTTGTGTTTGTTATTTTAGCCTTGTGCACTTGTCAAGTTTCTTGTCAATCCCCTTTCTCTTCCTTAGTCTTTTTTTTTTAATTAGTTATGTATATTACTCACATTCTGTGTGGATAATTGGACTGCCAAGAATGGCAGAGGGAATTTTGTACACCATAATAAAATCGCTTTATTACTTTTGTTTATTATACTTGTAAATATCTCAGATTCTGATTCTGAGTATAGCTGTGTTATCAAATTGTGTTAAAACAATATTTGCTTAATTCACATTTTCCCATTTAAAACAGATATTCTCATTACTATTGTTTAAGATAAATGTCACTACAAAGTTTCAAACACATCTGATATGCAGATTATGAACAGATCATGGCCCAGTAACCAGAAGCAGGTTTGGTGGCTGTTAAATAAATCAGCGAGAAAATGACAATGTGAACTTCATTGTGAAAATCCATTGTGTCCACAAGCGGTAACTAGCTTTTTTTGTCCCACAGTGGCACTGAATTCTGGATAATCATTGGTCAGGAAATGTTGATTAATTTTCTATAACAGTGGCTCTGACAGTAGTTTTATCTCTAACATAATCATAGGTTTCCATGTGCTCATTCTAATACTTTATGATTTTTATAGTAATAGCTCACTCACAGGGACCTGTTCAGCTATAAATGGATAAAACTGTGAGGTGTCATTCTTTAATAATCCCACAAGTAGGACCAACAGCATGGATGGCGATGCCTCCGGTGCCAACAAGTCCAGTCACTCTTGCTACTAATTTGTATCCTGAAATACACTTAACATTCAGTATACTTCAAACAGGAAGGAAACTATTGAACAAAAACTATTTCAGACACTTTTGACCTTGCTGTGACCTTGATTGTGATTGTATCAATTCCAAAATCTAATTAGTTCATTTGTTGGTTACAATAATAATTCTATATACAAACATTTAACCACTCATTCTTGAGATTTCACACTGATTTAACATCTCGGTTAAACAGACACAAAATTAAACGTGAAAAAATAATGAAAAAATTGTAATCATTGGTAAATTGTTGTGGTATAAGAGGAGTGAAACACTTGGGGAAGTGCTGTTATAGGAAAATAATCAACTTCATGGTGGTAACAGTAACTCCATTGCCCCAACACTTTATTTAACTATATCCTAGCATATATTAATTTTTGTTAATCTTTATGAAGGGTGCCAATAATTCTGGAGTTGACTATAAATAACAAACTGCCATTTGAGCTGTGAGACAAAAGAGATCCAGTCACAGTAATTGTTCATATCTCTGTTCTTTGGCTTCGTCTCAGGGAAGGGCAGAAAGGGCTTTATTTATTGACTATTGATTTATTTATGGATTTGTTATAAGAAAATATTTTCAGCTTTGTTTTTGACACAGATGCAACTGTTCTCTTTTTTTTTTTGAGAATCTGTCAAGCTCTAATTAATGAATGCAATGAAATGTTTAGTGTCTGATGTTTGTTTTGCATGACCTAGACTTCCATTTTGTGTGTGTGTGTGTGTGTGTGTGTGTGTGTGTGTGTGTGTGTTTGCGAGCTGCATTAGCATCAGAGCTCTATGAAACAAAAGAAGCAATGGAACTTTGTGGCCATTTAATTATTAATATCATTAATTAAAATTCTCTGTGTTAAACTCAATGTCAAAAAAGTGAATGTTTAACTGTTATGCAATGGAAACTACTAACTGTGGATTATTGCATTGGTTAGTGTGTGTGTGTGTGTGTGTGTGTGTGTGTGTGTGTGTGTGTGTTCCAGAAAGTTCTCTTGTTCAGCATGAGTTGAGTCTCCACACGGAGTCGAGAGGGATTTTAATAGCATGTTTCTGAGCAGGGTTTCTGCATGATCCCTCACCGGTGTGTGTGTGTGTGTGAGTGTGTGTGTGTGTGTGTGTGTGTGTGTGTGTGTGTGTGTGTGTGTGTATGTGTGTGTGCGCGGTCTATGTAGGGGCCTGAACCTGACCGAGGGATAATGATTAGGACGCTGTAATGAACGACAATCATGTTCAACGCCAACTCAGGCACGGAGAGGCAAGATTGTGGGCCGAAATGTCACAGGACCGTGTGTGTGTGTGTGTGTGTGTGTGTGTGTGTGTGTGTGTGTGTGTGTGAGTGTGTGTGAGTGTGTGTGTGTGTCCCCTGAGGTGCCGTTTAAGGGTCTGCTCCTTCTCTAGATCAGCAGATCAGCTGTCACCCGGATTGCACGCTGGGCGGAAAAAGTTATAACGACACAATATCTTTCTTTTTCGCCACTTTTCTCTCGCCTTATTATTTCTTTCTGGGAAGAGACAGAATGACGGAGAGAGAGAGAGAGAGAGAGAGAGAGAGAGAGAGAGAGGAACTTTGGCCCTGTTAATACTTGCTTGTTAGAGTCAGGACTTGTAATAGCCTCCTGCCAAACTTTCTGTATATATATTTATTTATTTTATTTCATAACTGGCAGGTAGGATGGCGAGATTGACAAACGAGTGTCAGCCTTGTGGGAGAAAATCAAAATAATTAAAATAAATAAGAGCAGGGACAGAGACGGAGAGTGAGGGAGAGGGGGAGGGATGGAGCCAGGGAATGTTGGGGGTGGCAGCAGACGAACAAATGAGCGAGGGAGGGTGTGAGTGATGGAGAGATGGAGAGATGGAGCGAGGCTTGTCAGGCATCCAAAACTGAAAAAAAAATAAAACCAGAAAGCAATTATACAGTATGTGATGAAAAAAACCTCCCTCAGTTCTCGATCAGGCTGCAGAGCATGAATCATTCATCAGCACTCCAAATTTGTGGCAATTCTAACGAGTCGCAGTGATTTAGTTGGATTTCAGATGAATAACCTCAGAGACAGACGGCCAGACGAACTCGCTTCATTACATTTCATTCATTAGACTCACGCTTTAATCTGAAAATCCAACCCAAGATTCTTAGATACTGAGATCATTTATAAAAACAGCTGACATTAAACTTAAATGTACATACAGATTAAATATGATGATTTCTTTGATATATAAACATTATAAATCTTTAAACTCATCTTAACTGCATTTAGATGCTTATTCATTTTATTTTTTAATTCAAGCAGACATTTTTCTCTCTGTATGTCACTATTAATATTCTTGCACACAAGCTGCATAACTGAAAGTCGCAAATTGGGTACTATGTTAAATTCTAAACAAAGACAGCACTTAATGGGAATTTTAATTAAATTCAATTTTATTTACATATCACTTTTAACAATAAACATTTTCACAAAGCGGCTTTACAGAAATCTATACTTGCACACCGATTTCTGAATATCATTCTGCGAAATTGTATTGTTTGAAAAAAGTTTGATTTCTGTTTTGCTTTTTTCTTCAGAAGTGTTGAAATGATTGAGCCGTTAAACCCAGGTCATAATCACATGATGTGCAGAACTGAATTGTGTTCATGTAGCTTGTGCATTGTTTTTAACATGGGGTGCCAATATTTTTAGCAGCAATTCAGATTGTGATGAGTCAAGTTTTGGCTCTTAATTAAACCTTTTTAGATTCACTACACATTAACAAGCCCAAGAAATACAAACCATTGTTTTTTAAATAAAAAAACTAAGAATAAATAAACACAGAACAGAACATGGGGAGTGTTTCCTAATTTACACATTCATGCTTTTTTAAATTCATGAAAAACACCTACAGATATTCTAGTAACATCTCTACACCTTCAGCCATTTCACCTTACCCCAAGAATCTATAATTCTGCAAGATGCAAACAGCATTTTCCATCTCAAACACCCTAGCTAACTAGAATTAGCTAACTTAGCTACCCAGTTCTCTAATGCTAATAGATGCTAATAGGTTGCTAATGCTAATAGATGGGTGCATCATTATCATAATAAAGAATGTTAATTTCATATGGATTAGAGACAAAAAGAGGGACGGAGAGAGAGAGAGAGAGAGAGAGAGAGAACATTAAAGAGGAATATATAAGAGATGGTTTCGGCTCTGTCCCAAAGGCTAGAATTCACAGTTCTCTCTCTCTGCTATTAGAAATATTGTTTTATTCCCTAATGGGAGTTGTTCTAATGGTTTCCATTCATCATTTTCCCATCAGGATCAAATGCTTTGAAAGTTTTCCAAGAACCCACTCGTTCTAGATTCAGTTACAGATCCAGTGTGTTATTAATCAGATGATTTTATATCAGATGGGTTTGAATGGATCTAATGTATTGTACAAGTGAAAAAAAAAAGTTATTAACCCCCTCAGGTTTCTCGCTTGTCTTTCTTTACATAGATGACTCTATCTAACGAAAAAGGGTTCCAACCGGTTCTCTTTTTTGGAAGCTTTTTTGGAATCCTCAACAATCCACTGAGTCCTTGAAGAACCCTTTGTTAAGAATGTATGTAAAATTTGAAACAAGTGAATAAACATCATAATTGTGATCGTGTCACGGTGCTTGTCACCCTGCAGCAGAGTGTTACCCTAACAGAGCTCAAAGCAGAACTCTTTAAGAATAATCTCCACAGAAATTCCAGTCATTCCAAAGAGTTCTAGCAACAGAACCTGCTGTAGATCCGGCCTCAAGCTATGTATACTCAAAAATATTTGGAACCCTCTGGTTGAACCCTTATAGATTCCAGGTAAAACCCTATATCAGAGCATTCTCTATCAGAAAGGGTTCCAAGCAGAACTGTTCTAGAAAGCAAACAGTCCTTAATTATCCAATGAACCATTACAGAACCCTTGAAGAACACTTTTCCTCTAAGAGTGTGCAATGTACCAAGAAGCTAAGTGTTAAACTCCTGACAGGTTCTAGGTGTTCAGAAGATAACAATGAGCGACAGTTAGGAGTTTGACCACAAACATTCCCACTTAATAAACACACATGCAGGATTCTAAGTGGAAAAGCAGCAACGAAGACCACAACGCTACATAAGAACTCCACTTATTTGGCCACAGGAACCATAACACAATGGACCCCCACTTGCAGACCCTGAGGAGTCGAGTTAATTACTGCCTGTTTGCACCCACCTAATTTCAACTGTCCTGAGAACAATAAAGTAAATATTAGTACAATCCTGACCAACGGATGAATCCTCTCAGCCCAGGAAACCCTGTCAAACCTACTGATTTAGGCCCTGGGCCAAGACCAATTACTGGCCCAAGGGATAACACCCAAGGACCATCACCTGTAAATTTGATAACCTAAGACCCAAGGGGGTGATTCACTGAAAGGGAGGGCCTCAGGAAAGAGTTAACACAAGCTTATCAAGGAATAAGACCTTTTGATCTTCTTCTCCCAAAGAGCCAAAAGTTCTCACCACAATTCTCACATCCCACAGACTGCATCAGAACACTCTATGTAGTCTAGAGGGACAGTGACAAGGAAAATAATGCCTTAAGAACCAGAGCCGCCCTTCCTCTTCTAGTTTGTATTTTCTATGTATTATGCCTGCATTCACAAGGCCACTATTACCCGTTTGATTATTTAGAATGCAGTATTATGGAGGATCAGTACATTAACAACAACCAATATATGTCATGTTTTGTATGTTTGTGTTTGTTGAATGATTTCCTGAATGATGAGAGCAAGGAAATTTAGATGGAATGGTATTATATGCATGTGTTATTATTTGGAATATAAAGATTGATCCACACTTCATGAAAGAGTGTGAAACCACATGACTACAGTGACACTGGACTGATCAACCTCATAGATGGAGAATGCAGTTTACACCCTGCCCTGATACCATGCTGACTGGAGCAAACACTTTGGGGTTAGTCCAGCTAGAAGGGTTAAATCTCCATGACACCAGGGGTCACTCAGGAGTTGTCATCAACCAAGAGCTTCAGAAGCCCCTCAACATCACAAGGCGATCAGGTTTGCTCCGAGACTCCGCATCAAGACTGTATCTTGCAAAGCCTCAGACTCCAGCCTTTGCATCACTGTGAACCACCTCTTCACCATTCAAGCGTTCTCCTGCAACCTGCCTACGAGACCCTGCCGGGTTCGCCTTCGCCCCATTCACTGTCCCCGATTGGCTTCCCAGGACGCCACTCCACACTCCACTCCAGGTTTGTTCATCTTTAATTATATAATAAATTGTTCTTACACTGCAAAAATGGTTCTATTTGGAACTCTTACTGATTGGGAAACACTTTGATGTAGGGTTCTACATAGAACCTCTGA
>JAKKZJ010000007.1:599305-611611 GCA_033441845.1 Pangasius mekongensis
CCTGAGATGATATGAGGAAGAAACCTTGAGAGGAACCAGACTCAAAAGGGAACCCGTCCTCATCTGGGTGCAACAGAAAGTGCGATTATAAATAAATCCCTTCTATTATTGTGTGCTATAAGGACAAATAGTGCAAATGTGCAACCAGTAAATTCATCACAGTTTTTGCAGGAAGTCCGGTTGGTTAAAATCTATCCACTGTCCACTGATGGACACTTATCACTTATAAGGTCTTCACTTATATGGCTTATGAGTTTATGTATGAGCTGAAAGACACGCCACCAAGCCACGCCTTCTATAATGTTGATCAAAAGTCAACTCTTTAGAATTTTGAGCAATACAGAGTAAACATTATATTGCTATAAACTCTAAACACACGTCTTGTGTGAAAGGGATTGAACGTGACATTTAAAACTAACCCTGCTGTAGCGTAAGGACCGTCTGAATCGCTGATGTGTTCGCCGTAATCCCGGCTTCTTCTTCTCTCTCAGAGTTTGCCATTTCCACCGCGGAGACGGCGCTGGCGTCCCCGAGCAGACTGATCACCACGCCGCTGGGAAATGTCACGTTGGTCAGCTTTCCTTCGCTGTCATAACTACAAGAGAAAGTTATTTACGGTCCTGGGACGTGATGTCAGCACTTCTTCACAATTTCCTGCCACGGTAAATGAAGGGGAACTCTTTATGATGACTTTTGCAGGGAGGAATGAAATATTTTGGACTTTGCTGCATGATGGTGTAATTTTTGAATCAGCAAAAAAAAAAGCCTCTGGTGGAAAAAAGACAACTGAGACAAATTTATTTTTTGTCCAGTCAACAGCTCTCCACATATCTGATATACAGAAGCCTGGAAACGCAGGATGTGAAAATAAAATGGTGGAAAGCTCTCATCGCGTTACCCATTTCAACTTAACTACTCTTTATTTAAAGAATTTATGGCGCTGTTTCGACTTACTATCTCATAACATCAAGATAGGATGTTACTGTAACTTAATGTCTTGCTACCTGAAAGAGCGTAAACTCCTTATTTCAACAAATCATGTAGTTATTCTGACTTGTGTTGTTACTTCAAGATAGTATTTAATATAATAATGTTATTTAACTTAATAACTCATTATTAAAAGACATTATGGGATTGTTTTGACTTAATATCCCATAATTCCTACTTACGTCATTACCATATGATGATATGTAGATATTTACACTTACCATATTATTTTGACTTAATAAATAGTTATTTGAAGATATTATGTAGTTATTTCAATTTAATATCTCGTTACCTTACGACAGCACGTCATAATTTTGATTTAATATGTTATTATTTCAAGAGTAATGTAATATGTACTAATGTAATAATCTTGTTATTTTGAATTACTGACTCATTATTTGGAGAAATTGTTTTTCTGAGTTATCTCATTGTTTCAAGATAGTATGTCTTTAATGTAACGTAACATTTCATTTCAACTCAATAACGTGTTATTTAAAGATATTACATCGTTATTATAATGTCGTTATTTTTACTTAATATTCCATAAATTCAAGATAGTGCTTTTCTATTTTAAGTTAATATCTCATTATTATTTTGACTTATTACGATTTAATAGCTCATTATTTCAAGATATCATTGTATTTTGTTTATTTTGTTATTTCATTTCAGTTACAAATGAATAAGTCAAAATAATGAGATGTAACGACAAAGTGTTTACCTTATTTCATATCTTGAAATATTACATCGAAATATTACATCGAAAGCGTTTCTGTAATCAATCTTCTTGGGATTTATGATCATATCGTAGTATAAACTCACTCGTAGAAGGTGGTCCATCCATTGGAGGTGATCTTGGTTGCTAGGAGACCACTGTTGCCATGGTAAGTGAGCATCATGAGATCCCGCCCCTGCGTTCCCAGGCTTTTTAGCGCCCCGTTGGAGCCGATGTTCAACCACACCACCTGGTTATCGGGCGCTACGATTCGGACCGGCTGCCGGTTAGCGTCTCTCCGGATGCGGAGTGTGTTTCCATGGCAATCGGTCACGGAGGTCAGATCTCCGTCGTTGCTGTAGCTGAAGTTGTATTTAAAATCTCCAGTCACAAGATTAGCAGTGTGCTGGTGCGTTCCGTTCGAGTCAAACATGTACACTTCCTGCTCTGCTGTGGAAGCCACTTCATAAAGTCCTCGTGCACTCAGCTGCGGTTTGTTCGTCCCGATAGCTCGGATTCGGATATTTCCAAGATCCGCAACGTATAACGTTCCATCCGGAGCAGCGACGAGTGAGGAAGGCGCATTGAGACGAGCGTCTTTAGCAAAACCGTCTCCAGTGAGGTAGCAATCGCAGTTAACGTCTGTTTTGCAGTCGCAGTCGGACAGTGACCCGGCTAAGTGAGTGATCTCGCCGTCTGGTGCCACGCTGCGAATGCGACTCATCTTCCGCTCGTCCGTCTCGGCGACGTGCAACACTCCAGTGAAGGACACGGCGATGGCGCTCGGAGACTCCAGGTGAGTGTGTGTGGCACGCTGGGTCTCGGTTACTGAAAGTTCAGCGACGGGCAGCGGACAATGAAGAGGTCGACCTGCTGCGACGCTAACCTGCCCTTCTTCTGTAATCCGCAAAACCACACTGCCGTCCAGCACGAAAAGAGAATTATCCATCGGGCTGACGGCCAAATCCATCGGCCACTCTAATGAAACCTGGAATGAAAAAGAAACGCAAGCTTCAACATCACCGGGTGGGTTTTAAGGCAGTTTATTTACTAGCTGTCTAACTATCCACCACTGCCTCAGGAAAGAATACAGTGCGCCAGCCTTTGACATGTTCTAACATCCTGGACTCGTAAAAGAGTCTTTACTGCTTTCTGGAGCCAAAATGTCCGCTCTGGATCGGTCTCTGTGGTAGAGCTTTCACATAAACAGACCCTATGTTCAATACCATTTTTTCACAAATCAGCTGTCTGAAGGAGGAACTGGAGTGTGTGTATACAGGGTTTTACGGTAACCACCAGATGTAGTCACTACAAACGTTACGTACAGATATTACGTACAGAAATTAATAAGAAAGTGTGCATGTAAACTGTCTACATCTTAACTAAAACAGGCGATCAGCAGCTTCCCCCCAAACCCGTTAGTTACCGTAAAGCCCTGTATATACACTCAATCAGCCAATCATGTGGCAGCAGCACAATGCATCCAATCCTGCAGATGCAGGTCAAGAGCTTCAGTTAATGTTCACATCAAACATCAGAATGGAGAAAAAGCGTGAGGTTTGATGTTTTGTGTGTTCTGAAATGCTTTTCTGCTCATCACAGTTGTAAAGAGTGATTATTTGAGTTACTATAGACTTCCTGTCAGCTCAGACCAGTCAGCTCATTCTCCTCTGATCGCTCCCATCAGCAAAGTGTTTCAGCTGCTGATCCTCCGCTCACAGGATGTTTTTTGTTTTTTTGCACCATTCTGTGTAAACTCTAGAGACTGCTGTGTGTGAAAACTGCAGGAGATCAGCAGTTTCTGAAAAACTCAAACCAGCCCATCTGGCACCAGCATCCACGCCACGGTTAAAGTCACAGAGATCACACTTCTCTTCATTCTGATGTCTGATGTGAACATTAACTGAAGCTCTTGACCTGCATCTAGATGATTGTTTGCACTGTGCTGGTGCCACACGATTGTCTGATTAGATAACTGCATAAATGAGCAGGTGTTCCTAATAAAGTGGACAGTGAGTGTAGGCACACTCCAGTTTCTACCACGACTGGTTCTGTATGAACATCTGCACTGACCGGCAAAGGAGAACAAATTTGTCCCTTTAATAAACATTACCATTAAAATCGATTGTAAAGTGTTCGATTTGACACTTCGCTGTAGAACTATTTCATCTTTTTTTCTGTTCCGACCTGCTGGATGTCCATAACCGCGTCACAGCTGAGAGGCCGGGCTGAAGCGAGGTCGTTTGACCCCAGGACAGTCGTAATAACGCCGCTGCGGTCCACTCTGCGAATCACTGTTCCATCCACGAAGTAGATCAGGCCGTTTTTGTCCACGGCGATCCCTGTGAGAGGAAAATAAACGAGTGAGGCTCACAGCTGTGCTCTTATCTCTCCGTGAAGCAGAGTCTACATGTGATGTGTTTGACTTCGCGTTATCCGGGTCACTGCAATCACGCTCCATAATTCACATCCCGCCGCGGAACGACTGCACGAGGACGATGGAGCAGAAGAGGATGTACTGGATCTGCGCTCCGACGCTCCTGCACTCTCACTGGTTTTCTTTTCTTTTTATTCCTGCTGTGGATTTTAAACCGAAACGATGTCACTGTTGCTTGTTAAATGTGCATTTATCTGAAATAACGTTGTGGCAGAAATCTCTAAAGTTCTGCACATCTTCACGGATTTCAGGAAACCCACACATTATAAAGCTGCAAATTACAGACGCGCCGCTTCTGCGGCTGAACCTGAGAATGAAATTAAAACGGTTTTATTATTACATTTTTAATTTCACACTATAGAAATAAACGTGATAGAGTTTATTACTTTGTTCCTGTAAAATGTAAATAGTTTTTAATTCATTTTGTCAATTAATTAAACATAATCCAGTGTGATATTGAAGATCTTAACGAACGATAGTTAATTAGTTAAAGATTCTTTATAAGATTTCAATAAATTATCAGAGTTTTGAGACATATTTTAGAGAACTTGATTTATTTATTTGTTTGTTTTCTAGGTTTGTTTGTATTGAGCATCTTTAACAGTCATTGTTACTGCTTGTTAATTAAATTTGAAATGCTAGAGACTGTCACCATGTTTGTTTGTTTGTTTGTTTGTTTGTTTGTTTGTTTTTTTGGTTACCCCATTTTCACATAATTGCTCAACTGCCAGTCTTATGCTGATGTGAAACATAATTTTGAAATGTTGAAATTGAATAAATAATTGTGGCAAATTGTAAAGAATAATCAGATTTTAGTTTTGTCTGGAGTGCAGGATCTCCATCTGCTGAAGCTTTGGAGCTGTATGTAAACTTTAGGTGGTGTAGTAACCTGAGAGAAGTCAGGTTTAGTCCTGGATCCTGTAAAGTGTAATTAGAGCTTCAGGATCCTCTGAGAATCTGAAAGGGTTCTCCAGGGTTCTCAGGAATATAATCACCAATCTAAGATGCAATCTGTTAACAGCTGGTGACATTTCATCAGGCTGAGCTTTTCTGCATTAATTAAATCCATCATCTGCCCTTGAGGTGAGGAACATGGGCTGTTTTACATCGTTCAGATTTTGAAGCAAGACGTGATGGACATTTAAGCGCTGTGAACGAGCTCGGATCGGTTATGCATTCTCGAGGCCTTGTAATTAGAGTCTGATCAGTGTGACGAGAACTTTAGAGTTAGCTTGTTTAAAAGTTTCCTTTTAATGATTAATTTATGAATATAGATAAAACGATTTGAAGCGCTCGTGTTTTGTTTTGTAGCGGCAATTCATGCTACAGCTTTAGATTAGAGTCACGGACTCTGAACAGATGAGACGTCTGTTGTGAATTTGATTCGGAGAGAACGAGTGAATACTTCTTTACGCATCCGTCTTTGAAAGTTCTGCTTTTGTCATTGACTTTTTTTTAAATAAGCTGTCAGTTGGCTAATCAGACCGGAGAGTAAATGTGAAATTATGTGAGAATTCTTCTGTTTCTTCTGAGAAAAATATCTTTCTGTGTGACTAGTCTCTGAGCTGATGAGCTGCCTTCAGCTAAATAACTCACATAAATGTGTTTAACTGATTAAACCACAGCAGTGAATCTGCTACGGAAGCCACGATGGTTCATGTTTAGAAAAATGAGGGCTGCTGAACTCTGACCTTGTCGTAGGTTTATACAGCATCTTTTCAAGTGCTCGGTTTGATCAGTTGGTATCAGAGCAGATTTTTTCGATTATCAGTGGTGATGCATCTCTAATGATAACTCTGGAATCCCTAAGACCTGGTAAGAATGGTTTGAGCTTTAAACTCGGTAATGACTGGTTGTATCTTTGGGGTCCTTCAGAGTTTTGGGGAATAGAAGATCTGGTCAGTGTGATACCTTTGCTCTCTCTCAGATCTGATTAGCATCAAACCTAATCTGTTCTGGCAAGTGCCAAATGACCTTGAGTATGATGTCTGGTCCTGAGAGGTGTTGCAAGTAAAGTCTGGTTTCTATTATCCCCTTGGAGGTCTGGTTAAAGTGGTATAGTCTGGATCAGCAGAATATCTTTTGATCTTGTTAGTACCTTTAGGTCCTGTGAGTAGGGCTTCAGAGGCTGGTCCTCCATCTCCACACTGATTCTCATCGAAAGGCAGACAGTGATCCCCGGTCCCTGCTACGACTTCGACGTTTGCCTGGGGCTCCACCTCGCCGGACAGCACTCGGGGCCGGTAAATCCGCCTGGAGTTGGTGTCCGATACGTACAGCTGTCCCGTCACAGGGTCCGAGCTCAGGTAGTATCGATGAGCCGGGTTATTACTGGAGAAAAGATTGAGGAAGGGATGGATGAAGAAATGGATGTGTTGTCTGGCTGAAAGTGTGTATTTGCAGAAATGAGAGGTTCGACTCGCTTGTTGAAGATGACAGATGAAATAACGCTGTTTGAAATATTAATGTTGCAGAAGTTCACTGATTTGCCATCTGTGTCTTTTTCCCAGCACCTTTCAAAACAAAGTACGCTGCTGACAAGAGAAGGAAAGTGTGAAAAGGGATAATAAATCAGACGTGACTAGAAAATATTTGAGGAGGCAGTGATGATGCCTTGAAGTGTGCCAAATCATTTCAATCGTTATGACTCCCATGCGAGGAGGGGAAAAATAGGCGTGATGCGCAGATCTTAATGACTGTCAGCAGCTGACGGCATTTCATCAGGCTCTGCTTATTTGCATTCATAAAATCTATCAGTCTGCTCTTCCCTGAGTGAGTTAACGTGGACGCCATTAGCATCTAGTGAAAGACAGACTTGGGAAACAGGACACAGTGGGCATCAGTGACTTTCTACTCAGGAAATGGATAAGGATTACAGGCTTTGTTATTAAAAGCTGTTGAGCAGATTAATCTATAACCTTGGAGCATTTACGACTGGAGTCACACGGGCGAGCAGAGCTCTAGCTGAGGCCCCGTCCACACGTTTAGGAATGTTGTTTTTTAGAGTTTTTTCCTCTGTGTATTAGCCTCCTCTCTACACGACAGTGGTGTTTCACTGGAAACTGAAAATTAAGCTTTTTGAAAACTCACTGCACTTTTCGAAACCTTTCACTGTTTTCGTGTGGATGGGAAAACGTTGTTGAAAGCGCTGACATCACAGCGTGAACCTGCACATTGTCATTGCGTGTATTTTGCGTGTGTTATGAACGTGCTAGGACTCAGTTCATCACGGCTGCTGATCAGGTTGTTGCTCTGTGCTCTGTAATTTCTTATTTAATCACATGTTTGCAGTTTAATTTCACTTTGCGCTGTACTGCTCCTGACAACATCTTTAGAGCCGAGAGAACACTTTGCATTCGAGTGGAACCTTTAAGCACAAGTTCCACCTCATCCTCGGTCCACACGTATGAATCCTCATGTCTGGCATCTTTCCTTTTAACGCTTTCACCATGTTGTTGTTTTTCCCCGTTTCGACTTTCCGCTCAATACGCAGCTCGTAACTTTATTCTTGTGGCGTTTGACGGAGCAGATGTTCTCTCACTGGCCTGGCATTTTCAAATCATTTCTGCATGTTCGTTTGGATAGAGGCATTTTCCAAAACACTGTTTGTGTAAATGGAGATATTTTGAAAAACACAGAGGCAAAAATATGTTTTCAAAAATATCTGTATATGAGGTTTGGGATTCAACTGGATAACAGTTTCAGCTTGCAGTGCTGGAGAAGCTCAGACTGTGATTCAGCAACATGCCACAGAATCGTCGAGTTTGACATCAGTGTCTATTTCAAGCCGAGCATCCGGAGGGAGGTTCGAGTCACGTGACCTGAACTTGTTTTATGCTGTCTAAATGCTAGGTGATATCTGACGTTGCTTGACGTGATCTTTCTCTTGAGCTGGGACTGCTCTCTAACTCCCTCCAGGAATCAGTCGACAGGAACCTGTATCTGTTTGATCTGTCTGAATTTCTGGGTTTTTCTGCCACTCGGGTGAATTTACACTTTGCTAAAGAATCTAATGTTCAGGAAATAAAATTTGGAAAGACACATGACCTGATCATTGCCTGTGAACTTCAGATGACATCCTAAAGCAAATCAGTGAAAGTTTACACAATCCATTGTCAACTGCTAACACACTATCTTCATTTCATGAGGATAAACAGATAAAAAGTATGATGTTGCTTTTTAAAAATTTAAAACTGAATCACTGGCGAATTGCTGTGGTGTAAGAGGAATAAAACACTCACGGACGTGCTGTTAGAGGAAAATAATCAACTTCAGGGTGATAACAGTAACTATAAAAGTGTGACACAAAAGACTTTTCGATCCTAATAGGACTTGACATTTTATTTTTATTAAAGTCAGATCAAAATTAACAGTCATGTTTGTTTCCTATAAAATTCTCCACAAACCAGATTATTTAAAATGATCCACTGCTGAAAGTTGAACTCTTATATAACGTGTTCAAAAATGGACTTTATTTTCCCTGACTGAAATAAATGCATTCCTAAATATCAGGTTTAAATGGTGCAGAAGTTTTTCTTCTTTTTGAGGTTTCATCAAAAAACTTTATTTCTAATGTCAGATCAGTGACGTCGTCATGTATCACGTTACGGCTCAGGTTTCCGAGCTGTTAGTTACCGAGTCGACTGAGAGTCACTCACCTGTGTCTGAAATCTTTATTCCTTTGAGCAGCAAAGAAGAAAAAAAAACACAGGCAACATGTAAATATTTATAAGAGCTGACGCTGAAAATGCGTCATCACATGACAAAGATCCTTTACATCATTCATAATAGACATTAATCAACCTGGCAGTCGCCCCGTCCACTCGTCTGTGCACTCGCTCACTCATAAAATCAATTCACGTCCGCTGCTCCTCCCGACACTTTACAATTCATTCTTCACCTCGTCCCTGAAGCACACACCTCGAGTGCATTACTGAGTTTGTGTAAAGTCAGACAAGTTCACTTTGAAGTCTTTCACAGAGAGAGGAAACTAATCATTTCATTTCAATTTAAGTCTCGAGAGACGCATTGAGGGCAAGCTTTCATTTTCAACACAGTCACGTTACAAATGTAAAAGATGGAAACACAACAAGAAGGAAATAGATGTAAATGGAAAAAGACGGAAACGCACATGAACACACGTCTAGACGCTGGACAGGTAATGCAACAGTTATGGACCTTCCAGTGAAATATAAATGTGTTCTTTAAAAAAATAAAAACATAATTAAAAGAGGGTTTTATAAACGGAGCAGTAATAAAGGACAATCTCTCAGAACTCGACTCTGAAGAAAAGAGAAGAACTGATGCAGAAATACGCTACACAGCATTTAGCAGGAATTCATCCCTGAAGCAGCGTCCAATTATCCACCCATCTCTCCGTTCATCTACCCTTCCATCAATTCACAAGTCTATTTATCCATCCATCCATCCGTTGATCCATTTGTCCATTCATCCATCCATCTATACAGCCTTTCATGCATGTATTGATTCATACAATCCATCAATTTATTCATTTGTTCTTCCATCCATCCATCTAGCATGCATGCATTTGTTGGTTCACATAATCCATCAATGTATCCATCCATCCATCCATCCATCCATACTTCTGTACAGCCATTCCTGCAACTGTCCAAATATCCAATCAATTATATTCCATCCATCCATCCATTTATGCATTTGTGCATTCATCTATCCATCAATTCATCCATCTATCCATTCTTCTGTCCAACTATCCATCCATCCATTCATGCATCCACCCATCCATCCAATCTATACGACTGTCTACATCTGACAAGAAATTTATTTATTTGTCCATCCATCCATCCATCCATCCATCCATCCATCCATCCACCCACCTGACCAGCCATTCATGCTTTTGTCTATATATCCATCTGTCCATTGGTCCAGTTGATCTATCCATCAAGCCATCTGAACAGCCCCTCATGCATTTTGGCATCCATCCATCCATCCATCCATCCATTCTGTCCATTCTTCTACAAGCTACAGTTTTTGTCTAACTATCCATTTACTTCTCCACCCAACCGTCCAGGTACTCATTCATTCATACTAATTCCTACATCCATCCGTTCACCCATCCATCCATCCATCCATCCATCTGTCCAGTAATTCATCCATTTGTCTATCTATTTAATACATCCATTTGACTAGCCATTCATGCACTTGTATATCTATTCAATCCTTTCATTTCTCCATCTGCAATCTACTCATCCATCCATTGCCCACCTGAGCTCCATGATGCTGGTAACATTTCCTGATGGATCGATGCGTCGGATGTAGTTGAAGTCTCCCACGTACAGACTTCCGTCTCTGCCCCACGCCAGCGCTACAGGTGCGAGCAGCTTGTTACCCCCAGCCGGGGCATTACAGCTGGGGCAGGAGATGCTCCTCCGGCGTCCATTACCCATGATGGTGCTGATGACCGGGGGCAGCTGGGACAGGAACACGTTCTCGCCGTTTCCTTTATACAGGATCCCTGAGAAACACCGTAAGAAAACTGGCATTCAGGACTCAATAGCAGCAATTCACGCTGGTATTGACAAACATTTGGGTCTATTAAGCAGATCAATGACAGTACAGTGAAGTGCTCAGGAATTCAGTCTCCTTCATTCCACTTATTCAAAATTCATGAGACACATTAGAGTCCATGCTTCAAGATCTGAAACAAGTAAAACGTCTTTCGGGATTGAGATGTGGTAATGGAGATAAAAGTATCAGCTTTATCTTACAGGAGTCTGCAGTCCATTTAGTAATCTTTGTGGATTTGTAATGTGTTTCAGAGAAACGCTGAGGTTTGGAGACACTGTTCATGTTACCCATTGCATGCTCACTCTTGGGTTATTTGGAAAAAAGGGTTATTTGGATGGTTTTAGCTTTCTAAATGGGTCCAACTTGGAACCTTTACTCCAGAGGGACAAATTGAAGAACCTTCTCGTTTGGAACCTGCTCTAGCTAGCTGCAGAGCTGAATCCCTACACCACAAACACTATTACCTTGTAGGTACAAGTCGGTCCTTAAAAGGCTACTATCAGTGCTTTCCCCTAGCAGATACGTATGGAAAGGAATAAAACGCATCCCAAATGTGTCCTTACGCCAGAACCCACATCTCATGATGCTCTGATCACCTGAAAGTTCTGTAAGACAGGGGTCTGGTTGTTTTCAGGTAAGATGGCTGCAGATCTCAGCGATTCTAACCAATAATCATTCACAATGAACTCCATCCAACCATCTATTCTTCAACCCTTTCATCGATTCCATCATTATTTATTTAAAAACTCTGCACTTACACAACAAAGCCTTGTCCAAAGTCTCCACTAATGCAAAATTCTTCTCTCTGAAGCATCTCCGTTCATTCAGCTGCCATTTTCAGTCCGACAGACAGTGTGAAGAGTGTGGGTCATGAATATTTCAATCCTGTAAAATTTTAACTTCTTTTTAGATTTGGCTTCAAAGAAGAAGACCATGGACCATCAATAATTTACAATGTGCAACATGTTAGTGTTCCTGCACCTGCGTCAGGCTGTTCATCAGATCAGTGTTCCTGCTCCACAAGCAGCAGTCCTGTTAGCTAAAGTCTAATACGTCTGATGTTTGGTCCTTAAGATTCGAGTCTGTACAGCAGATGATTCATCTGAACGCGTGAGTTTCATTTCATTTCCTTTTCAACACAATCAACTTGAAACACCACGATCACATTCACATTGTATGCTTTTGCTAAGTAAGGTCCAGAAGTCTGAGAACTATTTATATTTTATCAGCTATTGACAAACTGTTTGAGAATTGGTCTTAAAAACAAGTATGTTATGGTTCCAAACGCTTCTGAGTGAAAGTTTATACTGACAGGTTGCTGAATATTGACAGAAAAACACTAAACAATCACAGTTTTGATAGAAATCAATAATTAATGTTAAGGTACTTTTGATAAAAACATGTTCTTCATATAGATAGTTGTATTAAAAATACTTTTAGAAACCCCTCACAGTAGCAAGGTTTAAACTTTAAACATACACTATACGGCCAAAAGTATGTGCACCCCTGACCATCACACCCATATGTGGTTCTTCCCCAAACTGTTCCCACAAACTCTGAAGCACACAGTTGTATAGAGCGTCTCTGTGTGCTGTAGCTTTACAGTTTCCCTTCACTGGAACTC
>JAKKZJ010000007.1:640118-654587 GCA_033441845.1 Pangasius mekongensis
CTCATCCACATCCGGCTGCCAGATCCCAGCCACATCTCATCCACATCCGGCTGCCAGATCCCAGCCACATCTCATCCACATCCGGCTGCCAGATCCCAGCCACATCTCATCCGTACTCACCCAGAACTGTAGTGTTGTATGAAACAGGTTCCGGATTCAGTCCATCGTTATAAAAAGCGAGATGCCAAACTCCAGCGTGAAGATACTGAATAAATCCAGCACAGTGAACGCTGACCGGGCTCTCCATGCCATCCCTGACCTCCACATCCCGGGAAATCAGACGGCTGCCATCGAGCAGCTCCACAAAATCATACTGAAACACACAACAGAATTCACACACAAAAACTAACTTAAAAGAAATAATTCATAAAAACAAACTAAACATCCAAAATTCATTTAACAGCTTTGATTTTACAGTTTGCTCCAAATCTGTTATAGAAATGTGTAACGTGGTGGCAAAGATTACACATCTAGTCATTTTAGTTTCACTGACAGCTCTGTGTGTGTGTGTGTGTGTGTGTGTGTGTGTGTGTGTGTGTGTGTGTGTGTGTGTGTGGTTGCTGAACATCCGAGGCAGTATGCAGTCAGTCATTAGGCTGGATTAAATGCTATCGTTCTGTGGCAAGTCGTTTAGCAGATTAGCTAACTTGATGTATGTGTTGGATCTGATTTATGCTGCTACACAATTTGAGGAAAGTGGAACTGCATTTTCAGAGCTGCCAAACGAGCCACAGCTAACAGCTACGACACATCCACACTACTGACTAAACTAAATCCACACTACTAACTAAACTAAATCCACACTACTGACTAAACTAAATCCACACTACTAACTAAACTAAATCCACACTACTGACTAAACTAAATCCACATGACTGACTAAACTAAATCCACATGACTAACTAAACTAAACCCATACTACTAACTAAACTAAATCCACACTACTGACTAAACTATATCCACACTACTGACTAAACTAAATCCACACTACTGACTAAACTAAATCCACATGACTGACTAAACTAAACCCACACTACTAACTAAACTAAACCCACACTAACTAAACTAAATCCACATGACTGACTAAACTAAACCCACACTACTGACTAAACTAAACCCACACTACTAACTAAACTAAATCCACGTGACTGACTAAACTAAACCCACACTACTAACTAAACTAAACCCACACTACTAACTAAACTAAACCCACACTACTAACTGCTACAGAGGAGTTTAGCTGCTTCTGGTTCTGCTTTACTAACAGCATTTCACAAGGAGAAGGAAACTGCTAACTCCTAGCGTAACTCTGACTTTATGCTAATGAAGATGAAGTGCTTTATTATAGCGGACGTTGTTGTGTTGTTGCGTGTCGAGTGTGTTACCTGTGTGTGTGTGTTACCTGTGTGTGCGTGAGGATGTGTGTGTGTGTGTTACCTGTGTGTGTGAGGGTGGGTGTGTGTGTGTGTTACCTGTGTGTGTGAGGGTGGGTGTGTGTGTGCGTGTGTGTGTGTGTGTGTGTGTGTGTGTGTGTTACCTGTGTGTGTGAAGGGGGGAGCCCTTTCCTCCCGTATACTCCTATCAGAGCGTTCTTCTGGATGGAGATGTTGAATTTGAGGAACTGTGACTGATCCAGGACGATGTTTGATCTCCAGAAAAGCCCCGGGGCGACCGAGTAACTCACCTGCTGCCCCACCTGCACCTGCCCCAAGTCCTGCCCGGGGTCAGTCCTGCCTGTAACACACACACACACACACACACACACACACACACACATTGTGACTGTGCCAAATGGCAGATGGATGCAGAAAATCTGCAGAGTATTAGAGCAATATGTGAAACACCAAAATGTATCTATCTCTAACTGTCTGCATCTGTCTCTGCCTCTGCCTCTGTCTCTGCCTCTGCCTCTGCCTCTGTCTCTGCCTCTGCCTCTGTCTCTGCATCTGTCTATGCATCTGTCTGTGCCTCTGCCTCTGCCTCTGCCTCTGCATCTGTCTCTGTCTCTGCCTCTGTCTGTGCCTCTGCCTCTGTCTCTGCCTCTGTCTGTGCCTCTGTCTCTGCATCTGCCTCTGCCTCTGCCTCTGTCTCTGTCTCTGTCTCTGTATCTATCTGTCTGTCATAATGGGTATATTTCTGTCTATCTGCATCCATCTGTCTGTCTGTCTGTCTGTCTGTCTGTTTGACTGTAAATGTAACAAACAGGAAAGAAGTCATGTTTTTTTTTCTCATTCTTGGATGAGATTATTTTTCAAATTAAATGATTTTTTAAAGTAAATATTAAAAATCATACAAAGATTTCAAATAAAAGTTTTATAATAACACTGTTTTCTCTTTCTCTCTTTTTATCTTTCTCACTCATGTCACTAATTTTAATTTAAATTTTTAAATCTAAATAACAGCAACGAGACAAAGTGAACTCGCTCGAGTCTGTATTCCATGATAACTGTAGCAGGAAGTGTGTTTAATCCACAGTTACTCCGAGTTTATCCTGAAGCCCGAGTCTGTCGGACGGAGAAGAAGTGGAGGAGGACGTGAGGAGTGGGCGTGGTCATCTATCAGCCGGCTGAAAGCAGTCGGACGCGTTAATTAAGCGAGCGTACGGACGTTTAAAGCGTTCGGCGTGAGCTCCTGAGAGCAGACGGACGCTGGCAGCCTCACAGATGGCCGTCTGCATTAAATTAATGATGTCTGAAATTACTCTTCACTAAAGATCAGACGAGATCAGACTCTTCACTAACGCTCAGACGAGAATGTAAAGGGGGCGTGGCCTCATATAAAAACCAAACGCTTCACTGTACAGCTCGCCAAAAACGTCTGGTTCGGACCATAATGTTTTACTGACGTGTGATAAATTATTACAGTCACTGTGTGATGGTTTAAAAAATAGAAAAAAGAGAAGAAAGAAAACAGGCACAGAGACGTCTACGCTTTCCCTCTCGAGCGCCAAGGCCAGGCTGGGCGAATATGCAAATAGGAAACGCCCACCAACCCCGCATGCCCCGCCCACCAACCCCGCATGCCCCGCCCACTTCCCTTCTTATATAATCTAGGACAAAACCAGACAAACATGAAATTACATTCTTTCTTTCTTTCTTTCTTTCTTTCTTTCTTTCTTTCTTTCTTTCTTTCTCTTTTTATTTTTGCTTTTTCCCCCCTTCATTTCCTTTCTGTTTCTTGCTTGATTTTTCTTTCTTTCTTCGGTCTGTCTTTTATTCTTCCACATTTCCTTTCTTTGTTTCTTTTTCTTTTTTCTTCCTATTGTTCTGTTTTTTTTTGTTTGTTTGGTTTTTTTAACATTTTTTTCTTTTTAGTTTCTTCCATTCATCCATTCATTGTTTTTTGGAACTTTTTAAGTTCTTTCTTTCTTTCTTTCTTTCTTTCTTTCTTTCTTTCTTTCTTTCTTTCTTCTGTCCTTTTCTTTTTCTTTCTGTTCTTTTATGTTTTTCCCCCTTTCCTTTTCCCAGCTTCTTTTCTTTACATTTCTTTCTTTCTTTCTCTTGTCTGTCACGGAGAAAACCTCTGTTTCCTTTCTTTTTCTTCTTTTATCTTTCTATGTATTATTTTCAAATATTTCTTTTAAGTTTCATTCATTGATTCATCTATCTATCTATCTATCTATCTATCTATCTATCTATTTTATTTTTTGCATTTTCCTCCTCTCTTTATTCCATTTGCATTCTTTCTTCCTCTATCAATTTCTCTTTCTCTCCTCTTCCCTCTCGTCCTTCTTTCCTAGTCAAGTAGTGTGAGTTAATATATTTATAGTCGCAGAAGTTCAGAAGTTCAGAAGTTTTGACCCCCCTCTGTGTATGTGATATAAATACACTGAGAAGATCAGACCCAAAACCTTTTTTTAAAATAATAAATCTGTTCATTTTACCTCTTCTTTTAGATTGTCATCTTATTTTACAGCCACATTTCATTCATAACATTCTGGAATTTCCCTTTTTTCATTAAAATCCCAGCAGAACATCACTGAGACGAGTCACTTCTACTGACTGAAACAGGACTGTATTATTATTATTATTATTATTATTATTATTATTATTACTGTTATTGTTGTTATTATTATTATTATTGTGTGTTTTCATTACCGTGTGTGTTGAGTGTGTAGAGTGTGTTGAGTGTGTTGAGTGTGTTGAGTGTGTTGCGTGAGGTGTCTGCGTTGGTGGACGAGGTGACGGAGGAAACACGACCGTTCTCAAACGTGTGTGTGTGAACATCCTTCAGCTTCCAGTTCAGTCCAAACACATGCATCACTGCGGAGAGGAAACACACACACACACACACACACACACACACACACACACACACAGTGTTAGATAAATTAACACTCATTAATATTCATAAGTAAACAACAACCATAACCGTAAAAATGTAATAAAGCACAGAGATTACTTTAATTACTGTAATAATAATAATAATAATGTAAATAATGACGATAAAAACTGAAATGATGACATCACTCAGATTTGATAAGATCAGATTCTGTCACGCAAAATGGAAGGTGTAGAGAAAAAAGGAAAGAAGGAAGAAAAAAATAAATAAATAAAATGCAAAATAAAATATTTGTCACACAATGTGTGTGATTACACTTTAAATATATAAATTTTATTGTTTATTTTATCTTTATTATCATCATATCTTTATTTAATAAAGCTCTTAAAGCTCAGCTCTTAATTTTAATGTTATTCTTTTATTATTCTATCTATCTATCTATCTATCTATCTATCTATCTATCCTTTCTTTCCTCTTTCTAATCTTTCTGTGATTTTTCTGTCATTTCTAAACTCTATTTTCTAAATATTCTGTATTTATTATATTTTCTTTCCTTTTCTTTCTTGACATTTTTTCATGTTTATTTATTTCGTCTGTACATTTTATCTTCAGCTTTTCACTTTATTTATAAATATTAAACTCTTTATTCAGTAATTACAATCTTCTGTAACTGAGATTTAGCATGTTGTGTCACTAGATCGTGAACAAACACACACACGCACACACACACACGCACACACACACACACACACACGCGCACACACACACACACACGCACACACAGGAGTGGAGCTGAGAGATGTTGCCTAGCGCTGTGATTAGTGGGTGTTAGCTTAGCGTCAGCATTTCATCTTTTATAGTTGAGATTTCACAACATGGAGTCAAAGCAAAGAGATCAGTTTCAGTTTTAGAAGTGTGTGTGTGAGTGAGTGTGTGTGTGTGTGAGTGAGTGTGTGTGTGTGCGCATGTGTGTGTGTGTTTACGGCTGTGATGTGAAGATGAAGAGAAATGAAACAGAGCTGAAATCCCCTCGAGAGAAAAAACACGGCAGTGTGAGAGACAGAAGATCGCTCCGAGCGTGTTTTGTTCTCGTCGATGATCTCGCTTTTTTTCTCTTTTCCTCCCCCAGACGCCCCATTTTCAGATGTGTGTGTGTGTGTGTGTGTGTGTGTGTGTGTCTGTGTGTGTGTACTGTGTGTCTGTGTGTTTGTGTGTGTGTATACTGTGTGTGTGTTTGTGTGTTGGGAAACATCTTTAAAGTTCTCAGTGATCTTCACACACTACTCCTCGCGGTTTGATCATTAGTGAGGATGATGTGAGTGGTTTGGGACGGAGCCGAGGGAGTGAGAGTCTAACCCTACATCACATTCACTAATTAGCACACTTCACCTAGTGCACTTCACCTACTGCACTACACCTAGTGCACTTCACCTAGTGCACTTTTATAAAAGTAAAACTCTAATGTTTATTTTTATTCAAATCTCCAAAATCTCCTCAGATGCATATTCACACACACACACACACACACACACACACACACACACACTCACAGACACTCACACACACACACACACACACACACACACACACACACTCACAGACACTCACACACAAACTCACTTAGACACACACTTTTTTTTTTTTTATAACATGATGCTGTTTAATTTCCTTCAGGCCGCAGCACGATTCAGTATTGTTCCATTTAAAGTGAATCATTTAAAGTGAATCATTTAAAGTGAATCAATAAAAGTGAGTAATTTAAACTGAATCATTTAAAGTGAATCACTTTGTCCTGAACAGAACAGAACTCAGGTCAAGGTCACATGACTGTTGTTGGGTCGAAGATATTAATCACCCAGCTGTGCTTCCTCCTGTGTGTGTGTGTTTGTGTGTGTGTGCGCGTGTGTGTGTGTGTGCGTGTGTGTGTGTGTGAGTGTGTGCCTGTGTGTTAAGGGCACCAGATGTTTTGGGAACAGATAAAAGGAGAGGAAAGAAAAAAACTCCTTCTCATTTCAATTGATACACACTGATCTACACACACACACACACACACACACACACACACACATGTTCTCATCCTCACCTATGCAGTAACAGAGCATGATTGACAGCAGCATGGCCACGCCCACTGCACTCAGAGCAGTGCACTTCCAGGAGCAGTGTTTTGGTGATTTTTTGAATTGGAACGCGCCCCTGGACAGCTTGTTTCGGAGAAAGGGGCGTGCCGGTGGGCAGTACACCGCCCCTGTTGCCATGGTGAAGCCTGGAGTGGGCGTGGCAAAGAGAGAGGCAGAGCCAGTGCCAGTCTTTAACAGGTAGTGCCTAAAAAACACACAAACAGCATTAATAAGAAATAAACACATACACACACATACACATACACACACACACACACACACACATACATACACAAACACACACATACACTCACACACACACTCACACACACACATACACAAACACACACACACACACACTAAAACCCCGGAGTTCTCTGAGCTCCTGCTGATGTTTTTCTGATATTTTTTTCTATGTAGTGAGAATTATTTAAGGGCAACACATCCTCCGAGACGGGATGGAGCGAGAGAGAGAGAGAGAGAGAGAGAGAGAGAGAGAGAGAGAGCAGAGGGATGTGAAAAAGAGAGAGAGAGAGCAGAGGGATGAGAGAGAGAGAGAGAGCAGAGGGATGTGAGAAAGAGAGAGAGCAGAAGGATGTGAGAAAGAGAGAGAGAGCAGAGGGATGTGAGAAAGAGAGAGAGAGCAGAGGGATGAGAGAGAGAGACAGAGAGAGAGCAGAGGGATGAGAGAGAGAGAGAGAGAGAGAGAGAGCAGAGGGATGAGAGAGAGAGAGAGAGCGAGCAGAGGGATGAGAGAGAGAGAGAGAGCAGAGGGATGAGAGAGAGAGCGAGAGAGCGAGCAGAGGGATGAGAGAGAGAGAGAGAGAGCAGAGGGATGAGAGAGAGAGAGAGAGAGAGAGAGAGCAGAGGGATGAGAGAGAGAGAGAGAGCAGAGGGATGAGAGAGAAGGCAGTTCTGAAGATCTTCTCTTGGCTCTCAGTAGAACTGGAGCGAGAGCAGCTGTGGTCTCAGCAGGACACGTCACACAGCACTTGGTATTTTAAGACGTTCCCCAGAGGGTTCTACACCACACCGTCTCCATCACATCACCTCCATCACACTGTCTCCATCACACCATCTCCATCACACCGTCTCCATCACATCACCTCCATCACACCGTCTCCATCACATCACCTCCATCACACTGTCTCCATCACACCGTCTCCATCACACCGTCTCCATCACATCACCACATAACACCAACACCATGACACCACCTCCATTAGACCACCTCCATCACACCACCCTGTCTCTCTGCTCACGAGTAAATATGAGAGCAAAGTGTGAAGGCAAAGAGATAAAATGAGAGAGAGAGGGAGAGAGAGAGAGAGAGAGGGAGAGAGAGAGAGAGAGAGAGAGAGAGAGGGGGAGAGAGAGGGAGAGAGAGAGAGATGTATTGTGTGCAGTGTCTCTCCATGTGTGGAGATCAGAGTGTCTGAGACAGTATCAAGAAGGCGGAGAAGAAGAAAAGGAGTAATGAGTGTGGAGAGAGAGAGAGAGAGAGAGAGAGAGAGAGAGAGAGAGAGAGAGAGAGAGAGAGACAGAGTGTTGCTAATTCGGTCGACTGTATGCTAATTCTTTGTAGTTTGCACACAGCTGCTATCTTTATGGTCAGAAAGAAAAACATCTGTGTTCATGTGGAGGTGTGACTTACACACACACCCTTTAAAGAAAGAAGGAAGGAAAGAAAGGAAAGAAAGAAGGAAGGAAGGAAGGAAATATACAAATAAGTCATACAGTATAACAAACAAACAAATAAATAAATAAATACTAGACAAGGAATAAAAGGAAGCAGGTAAGAAAGAGAGTAATGAATGAATGAATGAATGAATGAAAAGAGGAGAAAAGAAAGACAGTTAGCTTTGAACCTTCACGTTTGATTTGTAGATGATTTTGATGTATTTTACTGTTTAACTGAAATAATTAAAGGATTAATATCTAATATTCGTCTCTCTCAGTTCAATTCAAATCTCTCTGTCTATCTCTTTCCTTCTCTCTCTCTCTCCCTGTCTCTCACGCTCCCTCTCTCTATCTCCCACTCTCTTTCTCCCTCTCACTCTCTCTGTCTCTCCCTCTGTCTCTTTCCCTCTCTCTCTCCCTCTCTCCCTCTCTCTCTCCCTCTCTCTCTCTCTCTCTCTCTCTCTCTCTCTCTCCCTCTCTCTCTCAGTTTGTTCTGCGTCCCACGGCGTCATAATAAATGATTCCCTTTATTCCGAATTCTCCTGCAGAATAAACTGAGCTTTAATGCAGTGTTCGGAGTGAAAATCCTGAATCAGCACTTTTCACTCTGAAGAAACGCATCGGTGAGCGACGGCGAGACAGAAATATGAAAACTGCACAATTAATTACTAATAAATTGTACGACTGCCTTCGGCTTCTTTTATAATAAATGCAGTTTCTGCTTTCAGGGCCTGCACACGTTACAGTGCGAGTAAATAAATCAACCAATCAAGAAATCAATTAATAAATCAGTCAATAAATAAACAATAATCATGGGAAATAATCTCTCTCTCTCTCTCTCTCTCTCTCTCTCTCTCTCGCTTTATTAGCAACTCATTTGTGTTGTATAAATATATATATTTTTTAAAATTGGAAATTTATTAGCATCTCTGCCTGTTAGCTAAGCAGCTAGCTAGATATTTAGGGCAGCTGCAGGTGTCTCTGATTTGCATATTCATGCATATTCATAGATCCTGGGATTTTTTAATGAGGGTAAAGATGAAGGGAGATTTAAATCAGTTCTATATGTACAGATCCATAAAAGGGAGTTCTGAGTTTTTAGTTCCACTGTGAGGATTTTTATTTTCTTCCCTTCTTTAAAAAAAACTGAAATATGTACAGAAAAATGTATTTTTTAAAATGCATTAAATAAATTGGATATTTTTTCTGTGAAATAATAAATGAGAAAAAAATGAAAATATTCCTGCACTCAAAGAGCCATAAACTCAATAATAATTGAAAAATCCAGGTTTTTAAATTACTTTTTATTTTACTTTTTTTTATTTAATGTAGCTCTCATAAGGTTGGTGTCACAAATATATTTTATTAGTTTATTGGAATAAAAATATTAGAATTTTTTATTAGGTTAAAAATAAAGTCTGAACAAAAATAGAGTTTAGAGGCCTAAACGCAGAGCAACTGATCTCCGCGATATCAGGACCATTTTTGGTCCCATTAGTACCAAATTATTATTATTATTATTATTGTTTAAAAAAAATTATTCTTCTACTTTGAGTAAAAATTAAAAAAAACTGTATTTTGACCCATTTAGAATAAAAAACAAATATCTCAGTGTAAATTCCGTCTATATATATTAACACGTGTGACTGAAATTAAAATATAAAATCGTGTGTGTGTGTGTGTGTGTGTGTGTGTGTGTGTGTGCGCGCGTGTGTGTGTGTGCGCGTGTGTGCGCGTGCGTGTGTGTAGAAGCTCGTTATAAACCCGTGTGTAATTATTAATTAAGCTGAAGCGCTAATCTGAATGATTCGGATTAAAAACACACACCTGCTCTGCAGACCCACGCTAGTTCCCAGAACCCAGTTCTCCTGCAGCTGCACACACTCCGACGCGCTCTGGAACTTCTGATTGGTCAACGGCGAGTTGATTGACAGGTGCTGCTTATTCTGATGTGGAGCAGGAGGGGGCGGGGCTTGCTGTGTCGACAGCAGCTCTGTTGGCAAAACAGAGAACAGGAAGTGGTCAGCTGTTAGAGAAGATTCATGTATAATGGATTAAAAAATGATGTGATTATTATAAATGATAAAAAGTATGATATTATATTATTATGAAGAAAAGCAACTTTATTTAATTTGAATCAGTGAATCATTTGGTCATGACTGAGATTCATGGCTCTGCAAGTCAGTGTTTGAATCAGTGAATCATTTGGTCATGACCGAGATTTATTCCATTGTGGGTCAGTGTTCGCAGCTCAACATTTGAATCATTGAATCTTTGGGCCATGACTGAGATTTGCTTCTCTGTTCTTCAGTGAATCAGTGATTGAATCACTGACTCATTCAGTCCTGACCAAGATTCAATTCTTTGTTGTTCAGTGGCCAGTGAATCTTTTGGTCACTGATTCTCCTCATGGATTTAGCAGGTCAGGGTTGCATCAGTGAATCATTCAGCCATGACTGAGATTCACTCCTCTGCAGGTTAGTGTTTGACTCAGTGAATCATTCAGTCATGACTGAGATTCATTCCTTTCTCTGTTCAGCAGATCAGCATTTGACTCAGTAAATCTTTGGGCTATGACTGAGATTCGCGTCTCTGTAAGCCACAGATCAGTGACTGAATCTGTGAATCTTTCATTCATGACCAAAATTCACTCCTCTTTGAGTCTGTGAATCATTTGCTCATGACCAAGATTCTTTCAGACTCTTGTATTAGCCTGCTAACATGCTAGCATGCTAATTAGCTAGCACAGTAAAGTCGCTCCGCCCCTTCATACGGCAGCGGAGGAGTCAGGGGAGTAAAATCAAATCTTTTTTTTTTTTTTTAAATATCAATCTCCTTTTTAAACACAGCGTGATTTGCCATTTTGAAAATGAAACCTGGTCAAATCAGAGCAATGCATTCTGGGTAACAGTCGACTCGATATTTCATCTACTGATCATCACTTAAGCTGAGAATGTAATGGAACAGATGTTGTGTCCTTCAACCAAGGAGGAAGCGGAGAGGGGAAATCGCCGAGCGCGCATTAAAGCCGGCGTTGGAACGAGGCCATAAGACTTTATAGCAGCTTTATGAGGCATTATTAGAGTTTGTAAAAATGTCATTATAAAATTAAGCTTTATGAATGTGGACTTTATAGAAAGTGTGACGTTATTAAAATCCAACCAGGTGCCTTAAAAACAATAAATAAACACACCGAGTCGTGTTAATTTCTGTTAAATGAGCTGTAAGCAGGAAGAACGATACCCGTGTTAGCAGATGTTCCAGATGGAAGGTACTTCCTGTTTGATTACAGCCGTTTATATCATTTAACTAATGACCAGAAACATCATTAAACTCCACCAAAGTTTTTTTTTAGCTGATTTCTCATTTCACACCATATTAATTGTGTCCCCTCTCTTATGATTATTTTTCCATTTAAGACTTTGCTGTTTCTGCCTGATTACAGACGCCTGAGAATATTCTGACACGCAATCAGAGGAAATTCAATATCTGTACTGTTCATATGCAAAACTGCAAAAGAAAAAAAAAACCTGAACACATCAAAGCATCAGCAGTGAAAACTGAATTAGTATGAAAAAAAAACCCAAACCTGCTTTCAAGGTGCAAAACAGGGCCGTCAAGCTGCACGCGGTATTTGATGTGAACGTGTTTAGCAAGGCGGCTTACGCGCGTTATATCTATCACTTCAGGCTGACACGCTCCTGACAGCGAAGTTTAATTTTAGTGTAACGAGACACTCGATGGGCGAGTGGGGATTCATCTGCAGAAACTCTCACCAAAAATCCACAGCAGTAATTAGAAAATGCTTCCAGTTTCTTTAAAGCGAGCAGAGAAATGGATGCGAGTTCAGTAAGTAAAATAAGACAAAACCGTTTTATCTTATTTTCTCTAATTGCAACTACAATCAAGATTAGATTAGAGACGCACGGATTCGAGTTTTTCTCTTCAGAAAGTTGTGAGCAGACAGTGATGATGTTTCCTGAGTCATGGGCGAGTCCGAGGCCGTCGTCCGTCAGTAACCGTTACCATGACAGCTGTCGCGTTGTATCGATGAGGTTCCCTTTAACGCTGGTCGTCAGTCCGTATTAGAAACGTGTTGGTGGAATAACGTGTGGGACGGCAAGTGGAGGCGGAGATGGAGATGGAGAAAGAGGTGGAGAAAGAGGTGGAGAAGGAGACGGAGAAAGAGGTGGAGAAAGAGGTGGAGAAGGAGATGGAAAAGGAGATGGAGAAGGAGATGGAGGAGGAGACGGAGATGGAGAAGGAGATGGAGAAAGAGGTGGAGACAGGGAAGGAGACAGAGACAGAGATGGAGAAGGAGACGGAGAAGGAGACGGAGAAGGAGATGGAGAAAGAGGTGGAGAAAGAGATGGAGAAGGAAATGGAGAAGGAGATGGAGAAGGAGACGGAGATGGAGAAGGAGAAGGAGATGGATAAAGAGGTGGAGAAAGAGATGGAGAAGGAGATGGAGACGGAGATGGAGACGGGGATGGAGAAGGAGATGGAGACGGGGATGGAGAAGAAGAAGGAGATGGAGAAAAAGGTGGAGAAAGAGATGGAGACGGAGAAGGAGATGGAGACGGAGATGGAGACGGGGACAGAGCTAAACTGATATAATATGATATAATATGTTATAATGTGTTATAATGTGTTATAAACACTACTTATTACTTACTTATTATTACAAGCATCATGATAATGCACAATAAACACAGCTATAAAGTGTTCCATAAATAACACGTGTAATACTTCAAATCTGCATTTTGAAGAACTGAGTGTCTCTGGATTTTGTTATTTTTATTCATCTTTTCAAATCAAAATAAATAATAATAATAATAAAAGGAAACAGGGCTGAAAGTTTCATTTTGAGAGAAATGTTCCTCTTCGCTCTGGAGCTGCAAAATAAACACCAGGAAGTGGAACGATATAAAAACTGAGTTCACTGATTTCGACTTTTCTCTAAAAATGATAGATGAAAATTGCTAATTGCTAACGCTAGCACTCAGATCGATATTAGCTCGAAACTCTTTATTGCTCTCGAGGGACAAGTGAAAAGCCCTTGGACTCGCAAACAGGAAAAAAAAGAGAAATAAAGCAATACTTTTTTAAACTGAACAACATAAAGCGGCTGTTCATTCGGGAAATTTCTCCAAGAATGTTTCCTTGATGCTGAAATGTGAAGTTTTTCATGTTTTTTATACAAAAATTCACCCTTATTTATGTGAGTTTCATTAAATCTGAGGAACATGTCATGTAGCAGAGCTGGAGATGATGTTTTGAGGGTTTTGTGGAGAAACTCGTGAATTAAACTCTTAAAAAGAAGAGGTGACTATCGATTTTCTCCGAAAGCACTCGATGATAAACGCGTTATTGATCTCTGCGAGAACATTCTGCTCTTTTATTGATATTTTAAAGAGGATTTAATCAAAGTTGTTGTTCTGGGTTTTTTGGAGAGAAAACCGGAGAAGGTTCTCCACACAGCAGCAGCATTTACATCCATTACTGGTGCTGAAGGAATTCAGGAGGCGAGCGAAGACGTTTTATGATCTTTAAAAAGTGTTTAACTGAAACACCGGACTGTCTCAGGACGGAGAACTGTTCTCCTTTTCTCCTGCAGCTGTGAGCGGAACAGCTGGACCTGGAACACCATAACGCCGCATTGATTTTAGACTCTGGACCAAAAAAATGTCCAAGTGGTCGATGAAAACGTCTAATTGGTAACGGCAGCGCTTTAGAGACATATAAAAACACACTTTATCGATCCCCGGGGAGAAAATGTGCCGATTTAAGGATGACCTCAGGGGAAGTTCTGCTGGTTTTAAATTCATCTTTCATGTTCACTTCAAAGAACAGTTTAAGCCGAGACGCTAAAAGTTTCCCACAAGCCCTTTCCTCTGCTTCCTCAGCTCACACACACACACACACACACACACCCTCACACACTCACACACACTCACACACACACACACACACACACACACACACACACACACACACAGTCACACACACACACACACACTCACACACTCACACACTCACACACACACACACACACAGTCACACACACTCACACACTCACACACACTCACACACACTCACACACACTCACACACACACACACACACTCACACACACACACAGTCACACACACACACACACACTCACACACTCACACACACTCACACACTCACACACTCACACACTCACACACACACACAGTCACACACACCCTCACACACTCACACACACTCACACACACACACACAGTCACACACACACACACACACTCACACACTCACACACACTCACACACTCACACACACACACTCACACACTCACACACTCACACACACACACACACACACACACACACACACACACACACACACAC
>JAKKZJ010000007.1:676890-690585 GCA_033441845.1 Pangasius mekongensis
AGTTTAAAGCGTGCTCAGACCTGTCGTGTGTTTGCTCAGCATCTCTCCCGAGTTTATATCCACCACGTGATGATTCTCAAAGGCCTTGAGCGTATCGCTCGAGCTGTACACCTTCCTCCCGAGTCTCTCCATCCCTCCGTCCTCTTCCTCCTCTTCTCTCTCTCCTGCTCTCCCTTGTTCCATCCGCTCTCTGAGGGAAGAGTGCAGCCGTCGCTCATTCACCTCCATGATCCCTTCATGCTGCAACTCGTCTCTTTTCCTCCACTGCGTCTCTCCGTCTGCTCGCCTTTTCTTCCACTCGTCCTCCACCTGCTCGTGGAAAGAACACGGAGAAGGAGTGAAAAAATGTCCCAGAGGTTACTTCAACAGAGAGAGGAGAATAAGAAGCGAGAAAAGAATGAAAAATTTGGGGAAATTAAAAAAAAAAAAAGATGGGCGGAAAAAAGAAAGCCAAAATATACGAGAAGACAAAGAAAATGAGCGAGTGACGGAGATGGTGGGAGGAACAAAAAGAGTGAGAGAGACAGAAGAATGAAGACACAAGAACCAATACGAGAAAAAAATTGATGCAGGGTTAAAAAAAAGAAAGAAAGAAAAAAAGAAAAGTGGTAAAGAAGCTGATACGAGAGAAAACAGTAAGAGCTGAGAAAAGAAAGAAGAGAAATAATTTGCTAAAAAAAAGGGACAAAAGGAAAATGATTAAAGCAGCGCTGAACTTCATAAACTTCTGTCTGAACCGATTTGCTCTCAGCCTCACAGAATACAAACCAGAGACGATAAAAATAAAAAGGAAATAAAGATGAAAGAGAAAGGGAAAGGAGGAGAGGAGAATAATAATCAGGTAAAGAAATAAGCAGAGCAAAGCAGTGGAGAGAAAATAAAAGAGAGAGAGAGAGAGAGAGAGAGAGAGAGAGAGAGAGAGAGAGAGAGAGAGAGCACCACTACTAAAAAATAGAAGGAAAAGAACCAAAACAATAAAATTGAGATAAAATTACAGAAAATTACAGGACAGTAAGTTGCCATCAAGACTAACTTTGTCTGTCTCTCTGTCTATCTATCGCTCTGTCTATCTATCGCTCTGTCTATCTATCGCTCTGTCCGTCTCTCTGTCCGTCTGTTCATCTCTCTGTCTGTCTATCTGTCCCACTGTCTTTGTCTCCCTCTGCCTATTTATCTGTTTGTCTATGTGCATCTCTATCTATCTATCTATCTATCTATCTATCTATCTATCTATCTATCTATCTATTTATCTATCTATCTATCTATCTATCTATCTGTCTGTCTGCCCATCTCTTTGTCTCTCTTCCTGTCTTTCCTGCTTTTCAGTATCGTCTTTTCACTGTGTTACTTTCACTGTCAGTCTGTTCACACACTATTGCTGTTATAATTTGTACGTGTTGGTTGTTCTGGGTTTTGAGTTCACACTCAGATTCCCTCCTGCTTTAAATTCACAATTTGACACTAGTGCACTATGTGAAGTGCGCACTCCTGAGTGAGGGCGTGTCCCATTCCATTACACCCTCACTTCAGTCTCTTTAGATTTCACTCCAACACCACTGCAACGTTTATATTAAAATATCATCCAATTTTCTCTTCAGTCCGCACGGACACACACACACACACACACACACACACACACACACACACACTCCAAACTCCCTCCCGAATAAACTACTGTTCTGCTGTTACTCACACGGCTTCTACACTCCAGCTTTAATAACTTTAACTAATTTCATACTCTAATATATTATTTAAAATACACTAGAAAAAACAGAAAAAACACGACTCCTATACGACACTGTTAACGAGCTACTTTTATATTTTTAATATTTTTAAATGTGGGAGGAAATGTGGGCAGGTCAAAGAGTCCATATACGGAAATATGGACATTGTGCCGAGTGGATATAAGGGATATAAGGGATATAAGGGATATGAGGGATATAAGGGAATGTGGGTGTGTCAGTGAGAAATCAGTGTGTTATTAAGTCCAAATATGGAATTGAAGGCATGTTATTCCACTGAGTCAATATGGAAATGTGGGTGTGTCAACAAGTCCATATATGGAACTGTGGGCATGACGTTCACTCCATATATGGAAGTAAAGGTGTATCATTTAGTCCATTCATGGAGATAAGCCTATATATGGAGAGTGGGCGTGTCCTTAAGCTCATATATGGAAATAATGGAATGTTAAAGAAATGTACTACTTTTAAATCATTATTTTTAGGCCACAATTTTTTGTCTGTATTTTATATTTAATTCAGTTTAAATTTAATTAGAACATTTTAAAGTTGTAGAAATATGTGAAAATGAACTGGCACAAAAATAAAAATGACATTTATTCAGAGGCGTTTCTCTAAAATAAACTGGGCAAGCGGGCGCAGCTCAGCCGAAGCGTTTAGGAGACGTGTGTTTTAATAGACTCCTGACTTTTCAGGTTAAATGCATCCTCGAGGGAAACGTAGCCGTGATCAAAAGATCTCCATAATCACAGAACCGGCCTCGTTTCATTTCCACGCCTGGGTTCCTCCTCCTGCCCCAATGCATTGTGGGTCATTGTTTTTTTGCCGAATCGCAGTTTTTCCCATGGCATTGTGGGTAAAGGGCCACCTGGGTGTGATGTGCTCAGTGGAGCGCTGAACATTAGCGTGATTTATACACTTCTCTCGCGTCTGTCCTCATTTCACACGGCTTTAAAAACCACTCCGTCCTTTTCAGTGGAGTCGTCAGGAGGGAAATGAATCACGCCGCTCAGGTCCCGGGGTTTTTTATGAACAGATGATACACACTTTAGGGCTTTAGCAAAGTCAGAGTGGTGCTTCAGGTTGATGGAGTTTTCCCACCTGACACTGATCCTGAGAGTCCACTAAAGTACAAAGTCTGACATCGTACACACAATCCACAGCAATTTAAATTGTATGTGTTTTTTTCCATATATGGAAATGTGGGAGTGTCCTTGAATCCATATGTAAAAATGGGAAGTCCATACATAGAAATTTGTTCTTGAGTCCATAGAAAAAGTGCAGGAATGTGCTTGGCTCCATATCTGGGAATGTGGGAGTGTCCTTAAATCCATATCTGGGAATGTGGGAGTGTCCTTAAATCCATATATGGGAATGTGGGAGTGTCTATAAGTCCATAAATGGAAATGCTGGTGTATTCAAGATACCGTATATGGAAATGTGTAAGTGCCCAAGTCCATATATGGAAATATATAAGAGTCTGAGTCCATATATGGAAATGTAGGCATATAGTCTAGTTCACTTATTTTATTTTTTTATATAAAAGTATAACTGTGATTTTTTGCACTGATGCCAAATTATTAAAGAGAGAATATTATTAATTATTTTCTTCTAGTTACTATAACACCTTATGTTAGCCAGTTTGTTCTTCTCTACAATAGAGCATTATATTTACAATTAGACTTAAAATGCCGAGCTTTGTTTTTTTTTTATCTTTGTTAGTTTCCATGGTTACATTTAGCTAATTAATACAGTACAATCTGCTAGTTTATAAAGATTAAGGATGATTGTGAGTTGAAACTATAACGTTAGCTGACATTTTAATATCAGCATTTGCTTACTAGTAAACATGTAAATGTAATTTATTAAAAATTATATCAAAAGATAATATACTTCACTTCGATCAGAAATGTACAGAATGAATACGCGACCTGATTAAATGACAGAAAGATACAGCGAAAGAAAGGAATAGTGGAAGTCTGAAAGGTTTTACGGTGAGTAAAAAAGGAATTATAGCGGTAATAAAACAAGTGTGTGTGTGTGTGTGTGTGTGTGTGTGTGTGTGTGTGTGTGTGTGTGTGTGTGTGTGTGATGGAGAAGATGAGAGATGGATGGAGGGATGAGGAGGATGAGGAGGAGGAACAGAGCTTTCACTCGTCATTATTTATGGAGGTAAAGGCTGGAGGTGCCGTCATAGATTCACAGCAAGGAGCAGTGCCATGGAATTACAGAAACACACACACACACACACACACACACACTGCCCTTCACACGTGGGAGGAGATTTCCCTACACGTCTTCACTACGCCACTCTTTCTGTTTCTCCTTCATCACATTTCAGAAATATTTTGCCAGTAATCTCCAACATTTCCACGTTTTATTATTGTACTTCCTGTTCTTTTAAGATTTATTCATTAAAAACAGAGAACAATTACATTTTAAAATGAAAGCACATAAAAAACATTTCTCATCGGGAGACGCTGCTTGGTTTTATTCCTGTTCGTTTGATTTCTTTGTTTGTTTGGATGAAACTGTTTAAAAATAACACATAAGACTGATTTATTAATAAAAACCCTGAACAAAGAAACTCGTTTGTGTGAATAATCTAAAATATTGTGTGCGCCTTCAGCGGAGGGTCCAGTCCTAGAAGAATAATAATGTAAAGTTTTCAGACTTCACACATTACACACAGTTTTTACACACAGGATAAAGAGTATAAAAGATGAGTGAAAGTCTTACGTTACTGAGCTCCTGAGACGTGTGTGTGGTAAATAAACGTAGTGTGTGTAATGTATAAAATATAGACGTTTAACTGTGTATTGCACAGAATGTACATTTTTTTGTGTTTGTTCTCTGTGAAGATTTCAGATCACACAGAAACTAAGCACAGACTCACACTTTCACACTTATTAGTCCGTTCTTCAAGTCTAAAGCGGAGAAAAAATGTGATTATTTTGGTTCATTTGCTATTTAATTAGTTAAACAAACCAAAAAGGGAAAAAAAGATGTATGAGGTGTGTGTGGCGCTGAAAAGATTCTCGTAAAACTCGTTCGTTCATTAGTCAGAGATAAAAAGTTAAACAAAGCTTTAACAAGTGTGTGTTAATCACAAATATCACCCGAGCACAGAGAATTCATAGATAGATAGATAGATAGATAGATAGATAATTATATGAATAACAAATTTTAAAAATTTCATTTGTCTCCGTTCAGTGTTTCACAAGAAAATGTATATTTTTACTAAAAAAACCCCTGCAACCTAAAACATACGGCATGTTTGATTCCCTTCCTGCAAGTGATTCGATTCAGTGACACAGAGTCGAAATGAAAATCAAAGCATGCTGTATTTATGTTTATTTCTATTTAAAATCTATTTATTAGGGATGAACCGCATTTTTGGCCTAAAATGGTTACAAATCTCACGTTCAGTTTTCTGCCTGAAAAAGAAAAATGGGTGAAAAAAGTGACCAAGAAAGATTTTGTGAAATTGTCCTTCAACCAAGTGTCAAAATCTAATAGTTTAAAAATCATTTTAATGTTGATGATGATAATGAGAAAGTGATTAAAAACACTTTTTGCCAAACTGTTTCCGTAGCAACAGTGAAACATTTCATGCTTCCTACGAGGGAAGTCAGACACACGATTTGTAAAAGAATTCTAACAAAAATGCGTTCTGTATTTTATCATTTAATGCGTCTCTACTCCATTCTTTCCGCATGACTGCGCATTACTGTACTGAACCTGTACATTAACGTTCCCATAGCAACCACCATCATCACCACCAACATTACCTAAGTCTGTTAAACATTTCAAGCTACCACATTGTCATTCTCTAATAATTTGCATATCAGATGTGATGTCAGTGATTGCTTCAACTGAGTTTATTTAGTGACATCACCAACTGAGCTCATCCGAAGCCCCGCCTCCAAATCCGGTTTATTAACATGTATGATTATGTCATGTAAAGTGTTTAATCGTGAATTATTTAATCCAACACATTTCTGGTTCCCTCCAGGACTCGAGTGAGGAAACATGACGCCTCCATCCCTCCATCCCTCCATCCCTCCATCTCTACATCCATCACAATATCTGGCTTTGACAGCTCTGCATAATTCATGCGCTTTGCTGCTCCATCTCCCTCTCCCTCTCTCTCTCTCCCTCTCTCTATCTATCTCTCCATTTCTCTTGCTCTCAGAGAATGACACGACAAACGACAAAAAGAAAAAAATAAATAAAGGCACTGCAGACATGAAACGAGGGCACGCTTCCATTAACCAACGTGAGAGCTTCAATGGTCTCCGGGGCTTGTTTTCTCAACAAGAGAGAGAGAGAGAGAGAGAGAGAGAGACAGACAGAGAGAAACAGAGAGAGAGAAACAGAGAGAGAGAGAGAGAGAGAGAGAGAGACAGAGAGAAAGAGAGAGAGAGAGAGAGAGAGAGAGAGAGAGAGACAGACAGAGAGAAACAGAGAGAGAGAGAGAGAGAGAGAGACACAGACAGAGAGAAACAGAGAGAGAGAAACAGAGAGAGAGAGAGAGAGAGAGAGAGAAAGAGAGAGAGAGAGAGAGAGAGACTTTGCCATTACACAGTATTAGTGGGAATTCATGGAGCTCTATGTAATTTATGCTGATTATTATGCTTCTAAAATTATATTTAATTGCAATAATTACAATAATACATGCCTTTCATATATATATTTTTATAATTCTAGGCTACTCAGATGTCAGGATGTGATGTGTAAATGGTCACATAAATGTGGAATTGCACTTTTTATATAATTAAAAGCTTCAGAAATCAGTTCTGAAACATTTCATTAAATATGCGACTTCCAAAAGATGAAGATAATCAATCAATCAATCAATCAATATAATTATGATCTAAAATAATTATGAGTCCAACTATAATAACGAGACGAATTATTCCTATAATAATGAAACTCAGAACCAACGATGATTAAAAATAATTACAATAAAAAGAGGAGATAACGGTGTTTATGTATAAAATGAGTGAATATAAATACACAGATACACAGTAAACATTCCTCAGGTGTGTAAATATGATACTGATTGTCTGGTTGTGTTTTTGCATCGTGTGAAGAAGTGATATAAAAGTGCAGCAGGTTTTTTCTTTCGTTCAATCTTAATCGTCCTCTCCGCTGAAAGATCTCCATCCTAAAGATCTCTAATTTCCTGAACTCATTAAACAGGAGTCTGATTATCGAACCGTCCTGCTCTCCTCCTGTTCTCGCTCTGATAAAAGCTCCTCTCGAGTCGGCTCATGTTTCTGGAGGTGATGTAGGTCAGGATTATGTAAGAAACACTCGGCTCTGTCGGGCCTGACGTGAATTTTTAATTCTGCACAGCGAAAGTGCCTCAGATTTTTATAATTTAACACACGAGTGCTGGAAGATCGCAGAGAGACGCCAGACTGCAGAGTGAGGACAGGAAGTGTACTAAACTACAGCCGGAATTCCAGAGAAAAATCACCCGGAATTCCAAGAAATCTCCACCGGAGTTTGATTTTTGTGATATATATTTATATTAAGTATATATATATATATATATATATATATATATATATATATATATATATATATATATATATATATTTGTGTGTGTTTATGTGAATAAAGAGGCAATGCATTTAGCTAACATCTTTCTGTGTGCATGTGTGAGAAACAGGAAGCAACAGTAACATGTTTAATTTATTTAGTGCCTTTCCAAAACCCAAGGACCCAGGATAAACACAAAATGCAAGCAACCCAAGACAGATGTATGGCAAAGAAGATAATAAAACGATGATGAAGAGAGTTATTAGTGTTGCTGTTGTGTGGTGAGAAATGCTGTTATAGAAGTTATAGAACATGACACATTTCATGCTCTATAACTTCATTCATCATATGATGTGTATGATTGTCTCTCCCTTGGGTCTGAACTTGAAAATGCACAATCATGGGGAGTGGGGAAATTGTAAGAAAAACCCGACACAATTAATCCCATGTATAAGCTTGAGATTTCAGATGGAGAGGAAGTACTGATTCACTCAGCAGGGGGTTAATTTGCTCTTTGTGGGCTGAACACAGAGCAGGCCAGAGGCTACACGCAGCCCTTTAGACAGCCATACGCTGCTCATTACTATGCAAACAGGAGGATCACACACTTCACATTCCCAATGCAGGCAATGGAGTGGAAATTCAAAGCATGTTTTTCTACAAGACAAAGACATTGCAAAGTGGAGGAGTGTCAATCAGACACCGACCAACCACCAACAAAACAGCAACAACTCCACCAACAGCACCACAACCACAACACCAACAACTCCACTTATATCACCACCAACAACAACCCAACCAACACTATCAAAATCACAACACCATCAACTTCACCAATACCATCAAAACTACAGCACCATCAACTTGACCAAAACTACATGAACAACCCCACTAGTACCAATAACTCCACCAGCAGTACCAAAATACAGACAAAATCAACCCCACTAACAACAACATAGCCACAACACCAACAACTTTGTCAAAACCACCAACAGTCCAATTGATCCCACTAATACCACTACACAAATAACACAACAACTCCAATAACACCACCAACCCCACTAACACCAACAACTCCACTAATACCACCAACACCGACCGACACACTAACAACAACTACACCAACACCACAAAATCAACAACCCTACTAACACCAAGAACTTCAGTAACACCAACAAAACGACAACAGCAAAACCCCACTAATACCCACAACTCAACCAACACCACAAAACCACAGGACGAACAACTATACCAGCACTAACAAAACCACAACACCAAGAGCCCAGCTAACACCAGGAACTCCAATAACACCACCAAAACCACAATGGCACAATTGCAGAGAAACCACAAGACCACCAACAGCAGCTCCATTAACACCATCCACACCACATCAGTAACCACACTAACACCAACTGCATTAACACCACCAAACCACAACACCAACAGCCCCACTAACACCAACACCACCAAATCACACCACTATACATAAAAGACTGACCACAAACAGTATCACCAATGACCTCAATTACACCACTAACACAGCCACTAAGCACATTAACAACACCAGCAACACTACCATAAACCCCATGTAACATGTGAATCGTACACACACGGATACAAATATGCACGTGTCTCTTTTTCTATGTCACACGCAAAGACAAAACTCCACCCTCAAGGCAGATAGAGGCACACAAAAACAGAAAAGGCACTCGCACAACGGCTCTCATCAGTTTATTAATATCACAGCATGATTACAACAGTTACCGTCATTAAGAGGATACCAGCGTGGAATTTGCCCTACTGATTCATTTTGTTGCCATGGCAACAAAATTATCGGTCCATGGCTTGGGTGCCTCTCTGAGGACATTTCCTAAAATGGGTCGTTCAAAATGCACTCTGTCATCAGTTCTGCTCCCTTACACAAGCGAGAGGATTAGGACACAGGTTGAACACACACTCAATGATGATGTTCCTCATTAAGGCAGTTATTACTTACACACACACACACACACACACACAAAATGTAATCACTACCTGCATACAGTTCTTCAGTTGTCACTTAGCTTGTTTACTATAATGCTAGTTTCTAGGTTAGCCAGTTTACTAGTTAGCTAGTGTTTGGTTAGCTTATTTACTCCAGCGATAACTCATATTTAGCTTGCCTACTGAGACAGCAGTTCATGGATTAGCATGTTCACTATAATGCTAGTTAAAATTATACTGTACAGTATACTATAACAATAGCCCATGGTTAGCAAGTTTCAGGGGGTGCTAGCTTGTGGTTTGCCTGTTTTCCATAATGCTACTCTGAGGCTTAGCCTGTGTACTATATCAATAGTTACCTGTTTCCTAAAAAATAGTTTATGTTTTAGCTTGATTTCTATAATGCTAGCTTGTGGTTTAGCATGCGTACTATACGTTTGAGGTTTAAGTTCAAACTATTGTACTATTGTACCAAAAAAACTAGTTCATGCCTTAGTTTATCTACTATAAGCTGCGAGTAAGAATATTTACTATAATGCTAGTTTAAATGATCTTGTTTGCTTTAGCATTAGTCCATGCTTATCTGTTTATCATGGTGCTATTTTGTGGTTTATTCTGTGTTCTATATTGCTAGTTTGTGAAGTAGCTTGTTAACTATAATGCTATTTATTGGACTAGCCATTATTTGGGTTTGGCATGTTTACTAAAATGTTATATTAGCATGTTATCCTGTTTTTTCTAATGCTAGAATTACCAGACATCATCCTATTCCTTATATGCCTAAATTATGGGGTACAAAGTTTTATACAACTCTTAAAAATTATAGCAAACTGTTAGAAAAGACAAAGGAGTTTGTTTGAAGAAAAGCTTGTCTGGCATGTACCCATACAGTATAAAACAGATAGCCATGTTTTTAGCCAAGCAACAACTTTGTCTTTATAGGAAATAAACAACTTGCCTATTTTGCTAATGTAACCAAATTATAAGATACAAAATACATCATATAATAAATTACAATCAAATCACAGATATCAACACATTTTAAAGGGACCTGTGTTCTCAGGTTAAAAGAGCCGCTACAGACTGCTAAACTATGGCAAATCTAAGACAAATTTCAACCTCATCCATCTCTTAATTATAGTGTGGAAAAATGGCATGTTATGCTCACTCTTAGCGGCACAAATCCACAAATTCATATGATAAACTTAGTAGGATTATTGCTAGATTCCTAGCTATTCCTAGCTAGAATATTCCACCATACCTATATGTTTTGGCTGCAATCAGATCTTCATAAATTAATTAGGATGAAATGCCCTTGATAATCCGGCGAGACATTAACAATATAAACTGGGACACCAAAACAGAGGCACCAGCAGTCTCTATTAGCTCTTTATGAGTCATGGTTTTACACAAAGGCTACATTTCGAGTGGATTGTGTGCGGTATTATGGCGTGAGTATTCCAACAGCTTATGCCTTGCAGCACTGTGTGGCTTTTTCAAAGCAGCATGAACATACTTTTATTCCTCATGCCTCACCAGAGTGGCCGGAACGAAGAGACGCCACTTTAGTTGCTTTAGCCTGAAGGCACTAAAGGAATAAGAGAATTAATTGTATGTGTTTCTGGAAGAGTATTCCGGGCAACACATCAAAAAATATCTTCAGAGAGAAGGAAAGAGAGAGAGAGAGACTGAATTGATACCCAGACTTAATGATATAAGGCTCCTTTCATGACATGTCAGCAAAGATGTTGCACTTACACCAGTCCAGTCCTTTAAACCAGTGGTCTTGTTACCATTTTATTCCTGTGTCTAGTAAAAGATTCGGTTTATGTTTAAACAGCTTTTCATCCCTCGTTCATGCTTTTAGTGCATGAGGGAATAGTCCATTCATTCATTCATCATCACTTGATCCAAAGCCTATCCTAGGAACACAGGTGGGAATACACCCTGAATGGGATGACAGTTGGAATGTTTTTGGGAGGAAACCGGAGGAAACCCACATGAATAGTGAATAGTGAATTGACTTGTGGCCAAGTATGGTGACCCATACTCGGAATTTGTGCTCTGCATTTAACCCATCCAAGTGCAGACACACAGTAGTGAACACACACCCGGAGCAGTGGGCAGGCTTTTTTTTTTTTGCAGTGGCGCCCAGGGGGGTGGGGGCTCGGTGCCTTGCTCAAGGGTCTCACCTCAGTCGTGGTATTGAGGGTGGAAGAGTGTGCTGGTCATTCACTCCCCCCAACTACAATCCCTGCCGGACCTGAGACTCGAACCCACTTGTAGCTTCTTCAGGTTACAAGTCCGACTCTCTAACCACCAGGCCACGACTGCCTCCATGGACACAGGGAAAATGTGAACCTTCACACAAACAGTAACCCATGCTCAGGATCAAACTGGGGACCCTTTAGGTGGCTGTGAGGTGGCAGCTCTACCTGTTATACCACCGTGCCACCTTACATACACTATTCATCTAGCGAGTGTACATTTAGGATGAAAATGGTGATGATAAAGGGTGAATATAGCTCCAGAGTCAAGATTTTTGAGAACCACTGTTTGAGAAGTTGGGCAGCTACGAGCCCCATACACAGCAAGCTGCGATGCACTGTGTGTTCTCACACCTTTCTATCATAGCCAGCATTAACTTTTTCAGCAATTTGTGCTACAGTAGCTCTTCTGTTGGTTCGGACCAGATGGGCTAGCCTTCGCTCCCCACTCGCATCAGTGGGCCTTGGGTGCCCATGACCCTGTTGCCGGTTCACCGGTTGTCCTTCGTTGGACCACTTTTGGTAGGTACTAACCACTGCATACCGGGAATACCTGACAAGACCTGCTGTTTTGGAGATGCTCTGACCCAGTCATCTAGCCATCACAATTTGGCCCTTGTCAAAGTTGTTCAGATCCTTATGCTTGCCCATGTTTCCTGCATCCAACACATCAACTTCAAGAACTGACTGTATCCCACCTCTTGAGAGATGCCACTGTAACGAAATAATCAATGGTAGAATGATAGGTGCATTCTTTCAGAAAGAGCACAAGATCATGTTGATAAACGTCTCTTGAATAAAATCATGTTAGTAAAAACCGCTGCATCCCTGCGTTCCCACTTTCAGTATCTAGCAGACTGTAAAATGGACTGGAGTGGCACATCTCTCAATTACCCAGCTCTTTAGTAGCCATCAAATCCGGTCAGGGTTGACGGAGTTAATAGGAACAACTCGTTTATACGGCGCAGAGGAGCCCAGAAGAGTCTTAATAGTCTTCAGCTTAATGCACTATGTATTTCCTGATAGAGGCTCATACTGTATGCTGTGCAGGCGTGAATGTGTTAACTGACAAATGCAAGCATCTACAGTATGTTCATATATGTACACTAATCCGCCCAACACACCACTTTACTGAGGAGAGAGTGATGGAAAAGAAGACAAGTGAGTCAGGCTTATTTCTGTTTTTTAATTACACTTGGTTTAAATTGAATTAAATCCAATTAAATATCGTTATGCAACAGTAAATATTGTAAATATTGCAAATAAATATCCATGTCAGGTCAATCCAGTGACTAGTGACTCCAGTTCCCAACATGCACCGTGGTCTCCCAAACATGGCTGCCCCAGACTCCACACAACACACACACTCACACTACCTCACTCTCAGTCGCCTGACTTTTGATTGTCCACACCTGCATGCAATCACACACACACACACACACACGAAGTATATGCTCAATTTCTTTTGTATTCTTTTTGTGTTCTTTGTGTATTGTTTGCACGAACGTTATGAAACGCCGACTTCCCTGCATTTGCATCTGTCTCAGCATTCATTACATGACAATCTACTTGTTCTGATATCATTTACCATTTATATATTGTGAATGTTCCAAATAATCTAAGCCTAAAAATAAATGCAATTAAAAAAAAATGTATTATAACACTTATAACATAGACACGTTTATTTAACATTATGGAAGGAGTCTCCAGTGTCAGTGCTTTGTAAAAAATCAGAGGTAAAGTTTTTCAGCATGGGAAAGTCTTCAGGATAGAAGAGTTTTGGGCTTTGTGGTTTCTTCATATTAACTTCAAGAGAGAGACAGAGAGAGAGAGAAATAAGAGAGAGGCTGGTGAGAGAATGACAATTTATAGCTGCTATAACATAAGTGATAACAGGAACGAACATGTTTCAGGTACGTTCCACAACATTAGATGTATCTGTAAATGGATGAAATGTATTTAACTCCTTACTACATAAAAAAAATTGTAATCACTGGCATATTGCTGTGGTATAAAAGGAATTATACTCAGTGCTCAAATTTGAACCTTCAGTGTGTGTTCTTGTATTGGACACAGAGACACAACCTGTTCTGTTTACTAAGCTCTATTGGCACAGCATCGGCGAATTGATGAAGCCATCATTTTTATTGTAA
>JAKKZJ010000007.1:692561-705570 GCA_033441845.1 Pangasius mekongensis
CACACACACACACACACACACACACACTCACACACTCACACACACACACACACACACACACACACACACACACACACTCACACACTCACACACTCACACTCATTCACAGCAGGAGGGAGAGAAATTAAGGTCTATGTAGGAGGAAGATACTACAGGGAATCAAAAAAGTGCACTGTCTGCAGCTCAGAATCCCGAATGGAGGACATTTACAGGAAACATAAAACACACACACACATGCTCTGTACACACACACACACACACACACTCTGTACACACACACACACACAACCATAGGGACTGCAGGAGAACTGAACTTCCACATCATGAACAAAGTGACAGAGTTTAGGACTCACAATGCGATGCTAACACACACACACACACACACACACACAGAACACTAACACACACACACACACAGAACACTAACACACACACAAACACACACACACACACACACACTCCGTACACTAACACACAGACACACTCCGTACACTAACACACACACACACTCTCTGTACACTAACACACACACACACACACACACAGAACACTAACACACACACACACACACACACACACACACACACACACTCTGTACACTAACACACACACACACACACTCTGTATACTAGCATATACACACACACTTGTTCTTTTGTTTGTTTTCTGCCTTAAAAAATTAAGCCAGTTGGTTAAATGCTGACAAACGAATCAATTCACAGCCTCCGTGAAATTACAGAAATGTTCAGTGAAAATGAGTTTGCTAGATTTCTGTAAATATTATTGATTCCTGTTGATTCCTAATCAATCTCAGTGTAACTCTATCTGCTCAGTGTCACTGCGCGGAGAAAACAATCTGCTACTGAACACCGAGTGACAGAAAACCAGTAACGGGGAACGAGGAAGATTCCTGCAGCAGCGTGACTGCGAGCGGCGAAGCGACTCAGTCTGAACCAGAGCGAGTTGATTCTTTTGATTCGTTTGTGATTTAGTTTGGTTTTGTTTGTCTGAACACTGAACATAATCCATCAAACAAAAAAGCAAGAAAAATGTTATCTAGACTGTATGTGGAGCGAAAAACCTCCTCATTAAACTCCTTCATCGGTCACAAATACACTGATAGGATCAGATTATTTTAGTTTATATTAGATATTAGATATTAATTAGATCATTTGATTTATTAGAACATTATAATTAGATTACATTTTTAGATAATTCTATCAATAATGATCTTTACATAAGCAAAGTTTTACACAAGATTCGTAAATCTGGAATACTTTTGCACACTGTACTGATGCGCTGGTGAGGGAACGCCGGTTTCACGAGAACGGGAATTAACCTGTTTCATGAACATTAAACGTAACTACAAATGGATAAAAAGTATGACGTGTCATTTTTAAATAAATCTGTAATCGTTGCTAAGTTGCTGTGGTATAAGAGGAATAAAACACTTGGGGACGTGCGGTTATGAGAAAGCACTCAACACTGGGATGTTAGCAGCAAGTCGGCTTTGCGTCGTGCCGCATCACGCCACGCTGCCGTTGATTGTTTTCCTCTAACCGCACAGCCTTGAGTGTGTTTTATTTTTACGTAATAGAATTGTATTGTTTTTGGAATTTATCGAGTGTGATAATGAACAGAATGTTTTTTTTCCTCTTTTTACTGTCAGTTTTCATCACACTGTGCTCTTATTCCTAGTATGAGCTAGAACCTGAGAAGCTATAAATAATAAAAAAGATCTTTTCTGATTTTCAGTTTTTAATAATAAAAAAGTTAATAATTTGTAAGATGAGCTACGATCAGAGCTGCTGAATGTTTTAATGTCATAATTCTGCTGCTGCATTTAAAAAAGATTTGACGTGACGTCTCTCGAGTTCAAATAAAGACAATATGGCTGATTAATTCATTATACACTGTATAGATACTGTATGTGTGTGTGTGTATATATATATATAGAGAGAGATATAAATAAATATATATGAAGATGAAACGTTGTGATGCTCTAAAGTCCTGGATTTACTCACCAAACCCAGAGTTTGTTTTACGCTCACGAGCAGATGTTTATCTACACACTACATCACAGTTTAGAGGTGATAAACAGCTGGAAATGCAGTGACTTTGTTTATCTGCTATGATAAAAGGCATGCTTTTATTTTCCGCATGCAAATGAGCCGAATCGAACCCCTTATCCACGTACATATAGACACATTAACGCCTGAGTGTTTCATTTACTCTGTTTCTGCCCACATGTGAGTGCAGGAACGAGAGAGACACAGAGGATATAAATCAGCACCGGCTCAGAGAAACAGATGGTGTTCGGTGGTGATTAGCTGGAAATAAAAAAAGATATCGTAGCAGACGTTTGGAGTGACGTCCGGGAATAAAGCGTCAGATTAGAGACGAGAGAAAGTATGGAAATGATTCAATGATCAGCAAGTTGTTCTTAAAATACTTTAAACTTCTTCCAGTGGAGAGAAATTAGAGAAATAAGCTCTGAGTTACTGTTACCACCCAACGCTGATTATGTTCCTATAACAGCAGGTCCAACAATGAAACATCAGTGTGTTTTATTCCCCTTAATAAAACACAGCAGGTTTTATTCTGTTAAAGAGCGACGGGTTCGTTCCTGTTGTCACTTACGTTATAGCAGCTATAAACAGTCGTTCCCTCTCCAGCTTCTCTTTCTTCCCTCTCTTCAAGTTAATAAGAGAAAAAACACAGAACCTGCAAAGAAGCGTAAACTCCTCCGTCCTGAAGACGTCTGTTACAAAGGGCTGACACTGGAGACTCCTTCCTAAACGTTAAATAAATTACAGAAAACTTCCATTTTTTAATCCACTGTTTTTAGCCAATAACAGGAAATATCAGAGACAAGATGGCGGCGCGTTTCGAGGCAAATCAGCGTGCTGTGCATGCCAGCGATGTGCAGTTTGATCTCGAGCTCGAGCAGAGAAAACGAGTCTCAGTTTGCCGGAGCTGAAGGTGCTGATCTCGTAACGACTTCCTGTCCTGTCGTGTTTTTGAGCTCGACTAAACTAACGTCCGCGTGTCTTTAGCTGTTAGCTGCTTAGCACTCAGTGTGAAATTAAAGCAAAGCCTAGAAGACAAACTAAATGAAGATTCGACGTCTGTTTCTGGAGGGATTCGATCGATGTAAAATGAATTTGAAAAGAGAATTAAATAAACATTTGTTTATGTTTTTATCGCTCGATCACTGCTGTCGCTCGTGAGTATTTGAGCTCTTCACCAGTGTTCACCTTCACAGCGTGAGACACATCACAGGATCGGGAAACAGGTCAGATCCAGTCACGTGACGCTGCTCCTCATTCTGACCTCCACACGCTGCTGTCTAATAGCTGTGTGAAACGTCAAATAGTGCAAATGCAGCAGAGCCAACGCAAACCCAGAGACGTGAGTGACGGAGAACACGCTGCTTAGCCATAAACTATATACACACACACCACACAACACATAACACATGTAACACATACAACACACACAACACACACATAACATACATAACACACACACAACACATAACACACACGTATCATACATAACACACACAACACATAACATATAACACATAACACATATAACACCCATAACACACGCAACACACAACACACAACACACGTGACAAACATAGCACACAACACATAACAGAACACACACAAAACACATAACACACAACACATAACACATGTAACACACACAACACATAACACACACAACATATAACACACACAAAACACATAACACACAACACATAACACATATAACACCCATAACACACATAACACACACAAAACACACAAAACACATAACAGAACACACACAAAACACATAACACACAACACATGTAACACATAATACAAACAAAACACACAACACATAACACATAACACACAACACAACACATAACACATGTAAAATATGCGTGAAGGAGAAACGTCAATAAGAGCTCAGGTTAATAAAACCTCAGTGACATGATCATCACTAACCACATCGATCACCGAGCTTCGATCTTCATCCCACATCAGTGTAAATATAAAGCGCTACAATAAACTCCAGACATTCAGCCGCGCTTTTATTCTCTGTCTTATTGAATATTGAACATTTAGAACAGCACATTAAATTTAACGACAGGAAAACCAACTGAATCAGCGCATACTGACTCGCCATGTAGCTTTTATCAGTTCACACCACAGCGCTGTTCAGCTCTGCATTCTGATTGGTCGGAAGGTGTTGATTAGTTTTCTATAACAGCAGCAGGTTAATGCACTCGTTCTAATGCGTTATTGTTTCTATAGTAACAGCTCATCCACAGGGACAGGGACATTCACAGCAGACGCGCCACATAAACAGATTTATTTTTAAAAATGTGTGTAATCCTTGATATTTTGTGATTATTTTGGAAGGAGTCTCCAGTGTCAGTGCTTTGTAAATTTAAGTTTTCCGACATCTTCAGGACAGAGGAGTTTACGTTTTGTGGTTTTTCCAGAGCGGCTGGTGAGGGAACGACCGTTTATAGCTGCTATAACATAAGTGACAACAGGAACTAACTTCTTTTCCAACGATAAATGGATAAAACCTATGATGTGTCATTCTCCTGAATTGTTTTGTGGTCAGTTGCGACTAAAAATCACAACATATGCTAACATCTGCAGGATGATCATCAAAGCTTTGGGGATGTTTTTGCGTCTCTTGTGAAGATTGGTCATGAATTACGCTAAGCACAGAGATATTTCAGCCCAAATCCTGGCTGCCTCTGCCAGGAGGTTAAGACTTCACCACGGAAATGGTTGCGTCTTGTGATGATGATCACAATCTCCAGATCTGAACCCTGTGATGTGAACGAAAGCAGAGGTCCATGTCGAAACAAACCTTTTTTTTGCTCATTTTAATGACGGGTGCCGATACTTCTACCAACAATCAAACCTCAACAAGTGAACAAATTTGTTCACCTGTTTATTTTTTCCAGTCGTGTAAGACACTTTAGCGGCTCAGAGCATTAACAGCTAATCGATAGTGAAGTCGTGCTGTGTGTAGTGAAGGTGAAACGCCTCCGGAGACGTTACAGGATCCCATCAATGTGCCATTTTCCTCGGAGATTTACGCTCATCGATTAGTCTTTACATTCCTGTCCTTTCAAATCAGCGTGTCGTTATAATTGAATGAAAGATAAATCAAGGCTTTCACACACACACACACACACACACACACACACACATGCTAGTTGCTAATGGAACTACATAATTGTATATTTTCTGTATCAGTATGAAATATTTGATCGCTTTAACCAGCTTTGATATTAAACTGTATTCCGATTTTCTCCGTATTCAGACTCGGATTGCGCTGAACGTGATTTTCTGTGTAGCTCCTCTAGATGATTGAGATTTGCGTAGCGCTCTATCGTGAGGAATAATCACTAAATTGTACTGTATTCTAAATTGTACAGTTTTATTATACATAAAAACTGCTTAAAAATCAAAAGCCTAAACGCGACATCAGTCTGTCTCCCTAAAGCCCAGCCTTCACACTTCTCCTCTCCAACATCTGAATCCTGCGTCAGTGCTTTTCAAAGTGTGTTTAACGTATTTATCACAGAATCTCTCTCGAATAAAATTATGCAACACGGTTTTGAATGCAGAGGGAAAAAAGGCTAAAATGCCAGAGAAACATCTCTACACCCTTCACCCTCATTAGCAATTCAAGGATGTATGAATAAACATGAATATGCAAATGAGGGACGCCCCACGTGTCCTCCCGCCGTCCCTGATATGACTGACGGGTCACGGGTGGACTCGAGTGGGACCGAGAGCGTCAGTCTCCATCCTCATTTTCTCATTTATTTATGTAACGACAGCCTGAACCCGTCACCATAGCGACCACGATTCCGTTCAGTGCGGTTATCACGTCCTCAAACGATAATCATTAGCATATCAAACCTGATTGGTTTGAGACGCTGAGTTTATTTAGTGACATCACACACACATTTTTATACAGAAGTCCTGAGAACGTCAGCAGCACTGTGGTGTGTTCTGTTGCACGTGTTTATTCAGCACTATATAGTGTTAATTCAGCAGCATGCAGTGCTAATTAAACACCACACTGTTAATTCAACACCACATACAGTGCTAATTAAACACCACACTGTTAATTCAACACCACACAGTGTTAATTCAACACCACACAGTGTTAATTCAGCAGCATACAGTGCTAATTCAACACCACAGTGTTAATTCACCACCACATAGTGTTAATTCAACACCACATAGTGTTAATTCAACACCACATAGTGTTAATTAAACACCACACAGTGTTAATTCACCACCACATACAGTGCTAATTAAACACCACACAGTGTTAATTCAGCAGCATACAGTGCCAATTAAACACCACAGTGTTAATTCTCCACCACATACAGTGTTAATTCACCACCACATACAGTGCCAATTAAACACCACATAGTGCTAATTAAACACCACACAGTGCTAATTAAACACCACACAGTGTTAATTCAACACCACACAGTGTTAATTCAGCAGCATACAGTGCTAATTCAACACCACAGTGTTAATTCACCACCACATAGTGTTAATTCAACACCACATAGTGTTAATTCAACACCACATAGTGTTAATTAAACACCACACAGTGTTAATTCACCACCACATACAGTGCTAATTAAACACCACACAGTGTTAATTCAGCAGCATACAGTGCCAATTAAACACCACAGTGTTAATTCTCCACCACATACAGTGTTAATTCACCACCACATACAGTGCCAATTAAACACCACATAGTGCTAATTAAACACCACACAGTGTTAATTCAACACCCTACAGTGCTAATTAAACACCACACAGTGTTAATTCAATTGTATTTTATCCTCTTCACACAAGTGTGTTCAGAGCGTTACTGTGCTCAGAGCGTTAGTGTTCAGAGCGTTAGTGTGTTCAGAGCGGTACTGTGCTCAGAGCGTTAGTGTTCAGAGCGTTAGTGTGTTCAGAGCGTTACTGTGCTCAGAGCGTTAGTGTGTTCAGAGCGGTACTGTGCTTACTGAACGCATGTTCCGCATGTTCCGCATGTTCCGTGTGCTGCGTTGCGAAGCTGTGTGTGTTTTATTCGGGTGTTAATCCGAGGACGCGGCGCGGAGACGAGACGCGTGTAAAGTTTGACCTTTTCCTCCTGCAGGAAATGAGCAGCGTCTGCAGAACGCCTCACTCTCGATGTGTCCTGTTCCTCCTCCTGAGACGCCGCACTCCGTTTCTGTCGTTTACTTCAGCTCTGCTCTGCTTCTTTCGCCCCGCAGACGAGCGCAGGATGAAGCCCGACATCCGCTTTTACACAAACTCCTGAAACGAAACCTGCTTCATGCATATCTTCTATTTTTCTTTTTAAAACATGGGAATAATTACTGTGGATAAATATACAAACGCAAATCTAAAACTTTATATTATAATGTTTTCTCCTAAATCTTAAATCCTGTGGGGAAAAAGATCTCAGAAACATCATCATCATGACATAAAAAGTTTACACTCCCCTGTTAAAATTGCAGCCTATAAATTAAAGCGAAAAACAGTAAAAAATCATTTTCGAGAAAAAATTTAAAATAAAAAACGCACAATAACCTAGTTGCATAAGTATACACACCCCTAAACTAATACCTCGTAGAAGCACCAGTCTATCAGCATTTCACATCTTGACTTGGTGATATCTTCTCAGTCTTTCCTGCACAAACATTCCAGATCCATCAGATTGTGAGGGCATCTCCTGTGCACAGTGGCTTCAGGTCACCCCACAGATTTTCGATAGGATTCAGGTCTGAGCTCTGGCTCGGCCGTTCAGAAACATTGATCTTCTCTTGGTGAAGCTCTTTCTTTGTTGATGGTGATGTATGCTTTGGGTCATTGTCGTGCTGAAAGGTGAAATTCCACTTCATCAAGTGTTTTAGAAGAAGCCTTCAGGTTTTGTGCTAAAACTAGCTGGTATTTGTAGCTATTCATGATTCCCTCCACCTTGATAAAAGCCCCAGTTCTGAGCCCTGAAGCATGATGCTGCCACCACCATGCTTCACCGTGGGTATGGTGTTCTTTTGGTAATGTGCTTTTTTTTTTTTGCACCAAACATACTTTTTGGAATTATGGACTTACTATACCTTTTGGAATTGGTCTCATCAGACCATAACACTTTTTGCCACATGGTTTGGGGTGATTAAGTTGATCTTGGATGTTTTTTTGGGAGAAAGGGCTTCCGTCTAGCCGCCTACCTCACAGCCCAGACATGTGAAGAATATTAGAGATTGTTGTCACATGCAGAGAGCAATCAGTACTTGTTAGATGTTCCTGCAGCTCCTTTAATGCCATTTTTGTCTTGTCCTTTTATAAATCTTGGCAGGACATCCTGTTCTTGGTGATGTCACTCCACTTGTTGATGATGGCCTTCACGATGTTCCATTACATGGTACATCTAATGTTTTGGAAATTCTTTTACACCCCTCTCCTGATCGATACCTTTCGACAGTGGGACCCTGTACAGGCTTTGTAAGCTCTTTGCAGACCATGGCTTCAGCATTCGGATGAAACCAAGAAGATGTGAAGAAGATCCTACAGAAACAGCGGGTCTCTATTTGGAGTTAATCAGAATAATTTCACTGATGACAGCTGTATGATAATTACTTTTGAACATGAGATTGAATGTGATTGGTTCATTCTGAGCACAGTCACATCCGCAGTTATAAAAGGGTGTGCAAACTTATGCAACAAGGTTATTGTACACTTTTTATTTTTAATTATTTTTCCACAAAATGATTTTTACTGTTTTTCACTTTATTGTATAGGCTCCACTTTCACAATAAAGGTGAGAGAAAACTGCCATTTTAACAGAGGTGTGTGACAGGGGTGTGTAAACTTTATATATCCACTGTTTAATCAGGACATTTCATTGACTTTTGTGTTTGACCAATCAATGATCAGCACTATTGCTAGCTCCGCCCATATTTTCATACCAGTACTGAGATGAACTAAGGGCACTGTCACACTTTGCGTTTGCCGAGAACGAATCAGAACGAAACTGATTCTTTTGGTTCTTTTGCTATGAACTCGTTCATTCACTGGTCAGATATGTGACGACTGAAAAAAACACTAATCTTTAGCAAGAGTGTTTAATTATTTATTTTCTCTCAGATCTGTCGAGCGAAAGACATTTCTGCAGCTCTACAGCTCTTTGCTTTGGCTCAGTTCAGCAGCTCGCAAAAAAATCTAAAAAAACGAAAATCCCACCTCCGGCAGGTGAATCGATTCAGAGTCGAATCACTTTCTCTCTGCAGTCAAACACTGCGCATGTGAAAGAACCCTGAGAGGAACTGAACAAAACATCAGAACTGAGCTTTAAGGTGCCGAGTTAAATGATTCTGCTTTCTTAGAAAGTAGACCAGCATCAATGGATCTGCGAGAGGTGTGTGTGTGTGTGTGTGTGTGTGTGTGTGTGTGTGTGGAGTTCAGGAAGTTAGGTAGAGCTAAGTCGATTAGGAACTTGAAATCTGATGATGGAGGTTTAAAGTGAACGTGGGCGTTAGGTAATAAGAATCAAGTGTAGCGGGTGTGGAGCTGCAGGGGGAAGTGCGCACTTCCTAGTGAGAGAGTGAGAGAGAGAGTGAGAGAGAGTGAGGGAGCGAGTGAGTGAGAGTGCAAGAGTGAGAGAGAGTGAGAGAGAGAGAGCGACTGAGTGAGAGAGAGAGTGAGAGAGGGAGCGACGGAGTGAAAGAGTGAGCTCCATTTGCAGATTTGGTGAATAAAGTCCATAAGTTGTGTCAGTATTTACATGGGGAAAGTTGCTGGTATTCAGAGTCGGGTTACGCAGCTGATTAAGTGGATTTTCTGAGCTCCACATTCTGATTGTTAAAAATCACCTGCGTGCAGTTCACACCTCCGAGGTTGCCAGATTTTGCTTTAGTAGTCCATTATCTGAGACGGAGTTCTTGCTGTCTATAAAGAGACGATATTATTAATTAATAAATACTGCCGTATTTACGTATTTAATATTGGCCTCGAATGTGAGCCTAACCTGAAAGTGTGGCATTTTATTCTGCGTAAATCTTTTGATCTTTTGATTTGATGACTGAAAAACGTTCCCGGACAAAAAAAACTGTAAAAATCTGTCTTTACCATTTTCAACATCAGTCAGAACTGAATAAATCTTTGAGTGAGGTCCAGGCATAAAAGATTCATTTTAGAAAGATTTATTTAGGACGCGTGTACAGCTGTATTTATATATTCATACATAAAACCTGGAACCTAAACTACATACAGTATGTGTCTAAATTATACCTATAACTAACGCTGACAAAAAGTAGGCGGAGCTACGGATCAGCTTCGGTGAATGCATGTACTCATAAAATACCTATTAGTGTTAGCTCAAATGTATTAGCTAATTTAAGACTTTATTTAGAAACCTGAGACACTGACGCTGGTCTCGTCTCTCCCTCATGACGCCTTCTGAGCTTATAATTAAACCGATTTGTCGTGAGTGTGAAGGCGTCGTCACGTCACTGGGTGCTGATGAAAAGCGCTCAGACAAACTAGCAATAAATAATTAAACAAATTGTTCAATCTTGCATGTGGCCTCCCACCTACACACACTCATTCTCTCTCTCTCACACACACACACACACACACACACACACACACACACACACACACACACAATGGCACGGACCGAGATGTTTTTTTTCTGAATTGCGGCCTGCAGCATGAATTAACACAATTTCCCACAAAATCAATCAAATCAATTGGAGCAATCAGACACCACTGAAGGTTTTTAATGAGCTCTCAGTGTGTGTGTGTGTGTGTGTGTGTGTGTGTGTGTGTGTGTGTGTGTGTGTGTGTGTGTGTGTTGAAGACGACGATGATGATGATTATGATGAATGGTTTCAGGCTGAAATGATCATGTCCTTGTCGTGTTTCTTGCACTCACTCAATGATACATTAGCGATATTAGCAAGAAGCTCATCAGGTGTTAATTGTCTTTTACGAGCGACTCAATTACTCACGACATCAAAACAGCCGTTAATGGGATTTTAATTGAAATTTAGCGCGAGCGGCAGGTAAGGACACACCGAGCACACTGACAAATTAACACCTAGAGTTAAATTAACACTAAAGTGCTGAATTAACACCGGTACTCAGGGAAAAGAAATAAATATTAAATAAAAACAAAAATACAAAAACAAATCTAAAGCATTAAAATGTATGTGAGATTTTCAGATTGTTGCCAGATTGGAATTTTCACAAACTATCACATTACACTACCTATAAAAGTTACACTGTAAGATTAGAAATTAAACTAGGAACGGGCCAAAATAAAAATACCTGGCAACCCTAGACTGTATCTACACTGTAACTGAGTGTTATCTTTATTTCTTCCTCTGTGAGTTTTACAGGATTAACAGAGATAACATCTTACAATCTTGACCTTCATCCTAATTCTAATCTTGAACTTAATCCTAACTGTAAATCCTGATCCTAATCCTTCTCCTGATCCTAAACTTAATCCTGATCTTGATCCTAATATTAATCCCGATTTTGATCCTAATCTTGATTCTGCAGCCTCTACAATACAGGACTAACAGGGAGAACATCCGACAATCCTGATCCTAAACTTAATCCTGATCCTAAACTTAATCCTGATCCTAAACTTAGTCCTGATCCTAAACTTAATCCTGATCTTGCTTCTGATACTGTAGCCTCGATCCTGACACTGATCTTTATTCTGATCTTAACCTAATCCCATTCACTAATCGGTCTCTCACACAGTATGAAGCTACGAGCATTCCTGTGGAGTAGGGCTGAGTGATACGGACAAAATCTTATATCATGATATGGATAATTTCATATTTTGAAATATGAAAGTTTTGAAAGCGTTTGAAAAAATGATCTATACAAAACAACCGTACAAATGGACCAGTTTTACAAATGACTGTTTTCTGTTCAGTGCCTGATTTTTTAACTCCAAGCGACAGAAGTACCGCCCTGTAGCTCCGACCTTCGCGACGTAAAGCTGCTGAAAGTGGCTTATTTGCGACACTGGCGTTATAGACGCTAGAGGAGAATATCTATCAGTAGACATTTTTCTATCTTCCTACGATATCTCTCGCCATATCGCACATCTCGCCATATCGCGCATCTCGCCATATCGCACATCTCGCCATATCGCCATATCGCGCATCTCGCCATATCGCGCATCTCGCCATATCGCGCATCTCGCCATATCGCACATCTCCCCATATCGCACATCTCGCCATCTCGCCATATCGCCATCTCGCCATATCGCGCATCTCGCCATCTCGCCATATCGCCATCTCGCCATATCGCGCATCTCGCCATATCGCGCATCTCGCCATATCGCGCATCTCGCCATATCGCCATCTCGCCATATCGCACATCTCGCCATATCGCACATCTCGCCATATCGCCATCTCGCCATATCGCGCATCTCGCCATATCGCGCATCTCGCCATATCGCACATCTCGCCATATCGCACATCTCGCCATCTCGCCATATCGCACATCTCGCCATATCGCCATCTCGCCATATCGCACATCTCGCCATATCGCACATCGCGCCGCCCTACTGAAAATTATAAACAGCATTTTATATTTAACAAGAGAGAATATCCAAAAAAGCTGAGATTAGGGCAGAGTAAATGAATGTGCTGTTGATCTGGATTTCAGTGTGGACTTTTTTCCTTTTAAAGTCAGGAAATTAAGCGGATTACAGCACAGTCGACACGAACGAGAACCAAATAACGGCAACAAACACACGATGAAAATAAAAATAAAGACTAAAGCATCATGCACACACTCCATCCTGTTTACTAAAACTGGTAAACCGTATGATCGGCAAACTCAGTGAATTCATACATTACACACATATACATACACACACACACACACACACACACACACACACACACACACACACACACACACACACACACACA
>JAKKZJ010000007.1:735871-746865 GCA_033441845.1 Pangasius mekongensis
TGTCTAACCTTAACATACATGTGACGTATCTGCATCTAACCTTAACATACATGTGACACTTTAACCTCCTCTTAGAGTGCCTGAACACACACACACACACACACACACACACACACACTTCATAATCCAGGACAGGAAGTATGCTCAGTTCTGGGTTCGTCACGCTGTTGCATTAAAATATTAGCAAAGTCCTTTTGGATTAATAAATTCATGTTTCAGAATGAAATGTACAAATCTCTAGTGTCCAGTGTGTGTGTGTGTGTGTGTGTGTGTGTGTGTGTGTGTGTGTTTCAGTTCTGCACAGTCTGAAGTCTCCAGATGACTCTGGATGGAAGGAATGGTGTGTTTTTTCCTCGGCTGTCCTTCGTCCTTCCTGTCTGAACTTTGCCCACATGTTCCTCTTGTTTGTCTTCCTGTAACTACGACATCATTTCCTTTAAGAACCTTACCAGACATGTAAAAGCAAAGGCTTGGGATTGTTTTTGATCATGGCTGATCAGAGTTTATTCAGCGAACCCTCAGTTCAAGTCTAATGTGGTGGTTTGTCTATAGAGAACAGAGATTTGTCTTCGCTTAACACCTGATTTCACTCATCACTGAACCTTCGAAGAGCTCAAATTAAACATCTGCATTGCTGTGTCCTTTCAGTACCCGAGTTTGACCCCAGTGACCTCTAACAATGTCTGATTCAGCAGGTTAGTCCAGTATCACTGTGCTGAATAACTGTCTCAGCACACAGTTCAGTGTCTCCTCACACCACCACCAGCAGACTCAGGTAGGGGTGGGGCCTAAAGTTAGAAGGCGGAGCTAATAGGTGAAAAGTGAAGAGCTAAAAGTTAGTTTAGATCGATTTGTAAATTTAACGGGATGTTTATCATCAGTTTTCATGTTTCAGGTTTATTTTTACTCTGTGGCATTGTACACACATTACTGGTCATTATACACTTATTATTATTCATTTTACTTTCATTAATATTCATTTCACACATTAATAATCTTTATACATGTATTAATATTCATTTTGCATGAATACATTTAAATATTAATTATGATTAAAGTTAAAATTACTAGAAATTCAAATTCAAATGTAAATTCTCTCTTTTTAAAAAATTTTTTTATTAATGTGTGTGAGTGTGTGAAGAGTGTGTGTGAGTGTGTGTGAGTGTGTGACATGTTCACACACGTAAAATATCATCACATCACTTTACATCTGCATTGTTCCCGTCCCACCCTAACCTGCCTTATCTTACACCGCCCTCTCTCACCTTGCCCCACCCTCTCTCACATTGCCCCGCCCTCTCTCACCTTCCCCCGCCCTCTCTCACCTTGCCCCACCCTCTCTCACCTTGCCCCACCCTCTCTCACCTTGCCCCACCCTCTCTCACCTTGCCCCGCCCTCTCTCACCTTGCCCCGCCCTCTCTTGGCCTTGCTCCACCTAACCCATCACCTTCCCTCAGTTTATCTTTTCTGTTTCTCTCACATTTCTCTGAGACAAAAATAGAGAGAGAGAAATAGATAAAGAGAGAAATACAGGTAAAGAGAAAGTGAGGGAGAGATAGAAAGATGAAGAGATTAATGTTTGGATGAATGGAGGGAGGGAGAGGAAGAGGTTGAAAATGGTTGAAAAAACGACCAGAAATGAAGGAGTTAATTCCACACCAGATTTTGCTTTGAAGACTCTCATCTATCTATCTATCCTTTCTCCTCTCTCTCTTTCTCTCTTTCTCTCTTACTTGATTAATTTCTCTCTCCATTTTGATTAATCTCTCACTCTCTCTCCCCCCTCACTCTCTCTTTCTTTCTTTCTTTCTCCCCCTTTCTCTCTCTCCATTTCTGCCTCTCCGCTTATTAACATCTCACACTTGATTCTGTTTCTAAGGTTTCTCAGTTTCTCTGTCCATTTCTTCTTCTCTTCTCATTCCATCTTTCCATTTACTTGTTTCTCCCACTCCATTTCAGTCTTCCCCCATCCATTTCTCTCTCTCTCTCTCTCTCTCTCTCTCTCTCTGTGTAACAGAAGAGTCTTTATGAAATGCAGCTTCTCAGCATAATCATTTCACTTCATGGCTTACCATGATCCTGTTTTTCCTTCCTTCCACGCCCACACACACACACACACTCTCTCTCTCTCTTTCTCTCTCTCTCTCTCTCACGACCCCAGATGAACTCGGCTGCAGTAGGCTGAACCTCTCATCATGTCGTATGATGTTTCCGTCCCAGCTTTACCGCCGTTCTGGAATGTGATGTGTGTGTGAAATTATTTCAGCAGAAGGATGATGAAATGTTGAGATTTACACCCAGTAAAATGAAATTAAATTAAAACTAAAAAATATATTTTGGGGGTTAATTCCCAGAGTCCTCTGGCTCATCCGTGATACTGCATCTCCTCAGAATATAAATATCATCATATCATAAATAGGTTTTGATCTATTAACCATCTCTTTGTGTACTGCACATGAATACACTTCCACTTTACAGGTTTAAAAACCACTAACCTGGCAACCCGGTTTCTAACGTACAAGCTCCGCCTTCACACTTTAGGCCACGCCCCCTACCTGAGTCTGATGCTGAGGAAGACGGTGTCTTTGAGATGGATTTTTTTTTTAGCTCTGTGACATCCTTTTGTTTAATTCTTTAAATTAAAATGGCAGATGAATTTCTCTACATCTTTGTCTCATGAAGAGTTCAGAATATGCAAATTGCAAACACTCTAACATTCTCCTGTCACACTGAAAATTCTATTTATCAAATAATACTTTTTCCTTTATTATCCACACTAACTGTGTGAGTTCAGCCTCACTGTGTGTGTGTGTGTGTGTGTGTGTGTGTGCTTAGAGGTGTAGATCTTCAGATTAGAAATGGGCATGCATTCTTTACCACAACACCTCTCTCTCTCTCTCTCTCACACACACACACACACACACACACTAAGGAAGCTGTGTGAAGCTGCTTTATGAGTAAAAGTGGAAGGAATGAAAACAGTGACGACCACAAGACGATGATTTTGCGATTAAAATCTTTGGAAGTTTTTCTCCAATGTGTGGCGTGTTAGAGCCTGAAGAGGACTAGTGTGAGAGACCAGTGTGTGTGTGTGTGTGTGTGTGTGTGTGCGTGCGTGCGTGCGTGTATGTGTGTGTGTGTGTGTGTGTGTGTGTGTGTGCGCGCTTCTCATGGGGTTTTCCTGTAGAGGAAAAGACAATCTGCATGTGAAAACAGCACTCAGGGCCTCAGGCTTACAGCCAGGTCTGTGTATATGTGTGTGTGAGAATCTGTGAATATTTCTGAGACAGAAATTGTGTGTGTGTGTGTGTGTGTGTGTGCGCATGAGTGTGTGTGTGTGTGTGAGAGAGAGAGAGAGATGCAGATTCTCAGAAATATTTGGGGATTTGCACAGCTGTCAGCTCTGACAGTTCAATATGAGAAGCTTAACTCTCTCCCTCCATTTTCCCTTCTCTCTCTCTCTCTCTCTCTCTCTCTCTCTCACACACACACACACAGAACTTACTTTTCTTCTTCTCATGATCTTCAGGAAATTTGGATGATGCAGTTTCCTGCTGAAATATTTCATGGGGTGAACAGGTGTTCAAGTAACAGGGTTGGGAACGAATGTTATCTAAAACGTACATTCTTTCATAATCTATAACAGATGACGTGTGGAAAAGGATGTTTCAAGCATGAGATTTAAAAAAAAAACACTTTCTGAAGCTTTTGAACTGTTGTAATGATTAAGTTTGAAGATAAAGTGGAGTTATTCATAAAGTGTATACATTTTTATAAATATCTATACCAACGTGTATAATGCCGTATGAATGCATTATGAATAGAGAAAGTGTTACCTAATGTTTTATCTATCAATCTATCTATCTATCTATCTATCTATCTATCTATCTATTTATCTATCTATCTATCTGTCTGTCTGTCTGTCTGAAAGTTAGATATGTGTAAATGTAACATCAGAGGAACCCAAGCCGCACCTCGATCACGAAACCATTCACAGAGAAATAAATCTACAGGTTTAATAACTATTAATCTGGCAACACAGTTTAAAGACCTATAGACATAGGCTAGTTATTCCCTCTCTCTCTTTCTCTCCCTCTGCTCCACAAGAACGCCGCTTGAACACAGTGTGTGTGTGTGTGTGTGTTCTGTCTAGCTGGTGGTGAGTGGTGTGTTTAGTGAGTCGCTGTGTGAAGCTCGGGGTCAGAGGTTAACCCCATATGCGAGTGTTAGATTAGGACGACTGACACTCATCTGCTGGGAACAAACACGACTAAAAATAGAAGAACAGCAGGAGAATATTTTTGGAAAGAAAAAAAAAGTGTCTCAGATGTACAGGAATGTTTTTCTGTATTTTTTCCTGTATTATAGATATGCATAAAGATGAATGAATATTAATTTAATATATAACATTATAAAGCATTAGGTATACACACACACACACACACACACACACACCTATATATAATTATAAGATATTCCACATAATATTAATTTCAAAATAATCCCTACTAACTGTTCCTAAAAGACAAACATTTTCTCAGATCCTTCAAATTTTGGAACGTCACTCGTCCTTCTTGGAAAAGACAGTCCTATGATTCGTTCCTATAATTCCCAAAATTTCCCCTTGGAGATAAATAAAGTACATTTATCTATTTGTCTGTCTGTCTAATTCTGTTTTAGTTTTTCAAAACGTATAAAAAGAAAGTAACTTGTGATTTAAAGGTTAACTGTCATGACTGGAATATTTATATTGAGACACACTAAATGAGAGCCTTGGAGAATTTTAGCCGGTGTTTATTTGGGAATAACAGAGCTCACGAGCTCAGGAGTGTGTGTAATTACAGCGTGGGTTCAGTTCAGTTCAGTTCAGTTCAGTTCAGTCGTCCTGCTGAATGTTCCAGTGATATCACTGAGAGCAGAAATGTGTTTCAGTTCAGTTCTGTGCCTGCTGCAAGTGCTAACCTGGAGACTCTGTGTGTGTGTGTGTGTGTGTGTGTGTGTGTGTGTGTGTGAATCAGATGCTGTAGCTGGACCTGCATGACCGAAATCTTAGATTAAAGTCTACGATTTTGTGCCTGACGTCTCTGGACCTCCACAAAGCTTCATGCTAGCAGTACAGACATCCTTCTCCTTCACAGCGTCACAGATTGATGGATGGTTTCAGCTGATGTCCTAAAGCAGCAGGTTATATTTGCAAAGTGTCTATTTCAGTGCTGCAGCCTTCAGCCACTCTGTGTGTGTTAAAGCTGTGTGTAAATCAGTGTGAAGGACGGCTGATGGACAACACACACACACACACACACACACACACACACACACACACACACACACACAGTAAAGCAGCAGTTCAGCTGAAAGGAAATGTTTATCTAGGGATGTAACCGAGTTAGGGCTGGGTGATATAACGATATTGTGATAAACTGTATTACAGTATAATTTTATAAGACATTGTGGATATTGTTAAATAATAATAATAAAAATAATAATAATAATAATAATGATAATAATAATGTATTTTTTAATAATTAGAAACTGACTGGAAGCAGCTGATATGATTTTTTTTCTTTCAGTATTAAATGTATTTTATTTATTTTTTATAAATAAAAAGGTTAAAGTTATATAAACTGTTTAATGCAACACTTAAGTGTATTGCTGGGAAATTGTTCACATTCCTACACTATAACATGATGCCTTTAGGAATAACGGTGATGATGTAGCGTCGACCTCAAAACTACAAACAAATACTTATAATAAACTAATAAACTATTCAGAATGAACAGATTATGGGTTCTAAAGGGACACAGGATATAATCAGGAGGCAGACTGTTTGTTTCCTTCCTTCCTTCTTTTTTTTTTCTGTTTTAAAGAAAGCTTTGCCGGAAAGGTTCACAGGGCGTGTAGCTGAGACGAGAGCTGTGTATCGTGGACTCGATCCTGACGCTGCTGACGTTTCTTCAGTGTTTCTGGCGGATCTTCTGGTTTAGGCCACGCCCACTTTGGGTTTAAATCCAGATACAGATAGTGATATTTAGAGAACGAAACAGACACAAACCCTCGTAGCTCCAGAGCAAAACTAAAGAAGAAATCACGTCTCAGATAATCACATACCTTTAGGGTAAAGACAGTTTATTTTTGGCCAAAAACGTTCCTTTGGAAACGGACGTGAAACTGTTACAGTGGAACAACGACGATAGCGATGATGTAATCAATGTTTTGATGACATGAAACCATCAGGAACATGACTGCATAACTAGGGTTGCTGTGATTATTGAACGTTAGTTAAAAAAAATAATAAATTAATTATTAAAAACGTGTCCTGTGGTTGTTTACGAGTTCATGGCGACGACGTTGATGCCGTGAGCGTTGATGTAGCGCAGTAAGACTCTCGCTCGTCTCTCGATGACGTCGATGAGCTTCTCGATGCCTCGACGTCCTCCCTGATTCTCCCAAAACTGTTCGTCCACAAACAGAGACTGCAGGAGGTTCTGACGGAGACGCTGAGAGCGCAACACACTCACTGCTACGTCAGGGAGCCTGACACACACACACACACACACACACACACACACACACACACAAACAAAGTCTGAGTTATTGCTGAATTAAACTTAAACGTCACCATTTCTCCTCTTTAAGTGTAAAGTGGGCGGGGCTAATCTTAGGTAAAGTTTGCATAAACTCCTCCCTTGCCAATCACGAAGCTGATGTCATTCGTCAAAGCTCACACGGCTTTTATCTAAACTACGATTTCACTCTTGAACAGTGACTCAATGAATGAGTGAAAGCTAACCTAGCAAGCTAGCAAGCTAAAGCTAACCTAGCGAGCTAACGCTAACCTAGCAAGCACAGCCACTGTGTCACTCTGTAACTGTGTGCTGAGTTACATCGCAGGCAGAATCTCAAACAGAAAGCTGTCAATCAAGTGTGCTTATTAGAATACTAGGCCACGCCCATTAGGACACCGTGACCAATGAGATCAGCTCCTTTTTCAGTGTTTTATCACATTTCTGTCTTTTTTGACTTTGCTGAATGTTTAATACACTTGAGTTTGGTACCAAACAGACATTTTACACTCTGCTCAGGACAAACAACTCACTCTTTGATCCCCTTGAGCAGTTTAAAGTCGAGGTTTTCTTCGTCCCGGTCGAAGAAGGCGTTGTTGTGGACGTAGACGAGACGTCTCGGGTCGTTCTTGCGATGGACGATGTGTGAAAGCTCGAGGTTGTCCACATTACTGCACTCGCTGTGATAGCCGAGCTGGACACAGCTGTCCTGCGGGCGTGGCCTGAAACCACAGCAGTTCCTGTCGAGTCGCTGGTGATTCTGAAACCGAGAAAGTACCTCGTTACTTTCTTTTGGAAAAAACCTAAGAACCCTTAATTATCCAATAAATCCTGAAATATTATTACAAAGTAATGTGATATTTTTGACATATCATCCAGTCCTCTTAAAACAAAACAGATTTAATGTCCAATCAGCTCCAGAAGTGACTCCACCCCCTTAGGTAGAAGCTCCGCCCTCCAAACCGTGACATAGGCATTAATGTCCATACCTGCAGCAGGAAGTCGAACAGCGTCACTTTGCTCCACTCATGATGATGGAGGCTGCTGCAGCTCCACTCGGGTTTCGGGACGCCGCGCTGCCAGCACCTGTACTGTAACGACGTCTGATACGAGCTCCACCTCAGAGAACCTGATCTCGACTCGGGTACCGCAACAACAGACGGGTCGTACAGGGTCACCGGACACAGCTGACCATCTGAACCAACACGGTGGAGTGAGTTATATTAATGCGCTCGTTCTAACATATCGTTTCTATAGCAACAGCTCATTCTCAGGGACGTGTACAGCAGATGCTCCGCTAATAATAAACAGATTAAAACAACTGTTGATATTTTGTGAGGAGACGTTAATTTATGCAACAGTTATGGAAGGAGTCTCCAGTGTCAGCGCTCTGTAACAGTCAGAGGTGAAGCTGTAACTAAGTTTTCCGACGTCTTCAGGACAGAGGAGTTTACGCTTCTTTGCGGTTTCTCGGTAACATGCGGAACAAGTTGTGATTTTTTTTTTCCTCTTATTAACTTGGAGAGAGAGAAAAAAAGAGACGCTGGTGAGGGAACGACTGTTTATAGCTGCTATAACGAACATTATGTGTAACTATAAACAAATAAAAGGTTGTTTTTTAATGAATAAAAAATGTTACAGCTGAAAAACTGCTGTGGCGTAAGAGGAATAAAACACTTGGGGACATGCTGTTATAGGAAAATGATCACCTTCGGGATGGTACCAGTGACTCCACTTCATCGCACCACCACATTGTGAAACATTTTCCTACAACAGCACGTTACGGAGTGTTTTATTCTTTACGCAGACTAAACGCACAACGTTACAGTCATACAGGACCGAGTGCTAAAAGTAACAAACAGTCCTGAATCCAGGGCTTCAGCTGAGAGGCTAATGTAGCTAACAAATAATGGATGCTTATAGCCTCCAGTTTAGCATCATGCAAACGGCAAGACCTTAAAGGACATCTCTAAAGTTTGAGACACTGAAAACCCCGTAAAGCTGATCGAGGAGACGTCACTGTACGATACGATATAAATAATTAAATACAAGTCATTTTTAACTTCATCTTTACGTCAATATTTGTGCTGGAAAACTATAAAATATGGCACCGATTCCTGGAGGACATTAGCGTATGAATGAGGAGATGATCTGCAACGTACCCAGAGCGTGGAACCTCCTGCTGATGGTCGCTAAACTCCGGTTGAGCCCTAAAACTCGGTCCAGGTGGAAAGCGAACACTTCGCTCATGTCCGCAGGTCTCTTAATGACTCCACATCGTCCATCACACTCTCCTGCATGGCCCGAGCTCCGATTAAACCCACTCGCACTCTTAAACAGGAGCGCGGGAGGAGCGTTCTCCGGTTCGAGAACTTCCACACGGCTGATTTTGCACTTGGAGAGGAAGCGCATGGTTTCTATATCAGCTTGGCTGAACCATGGAGGAGATTTTTGGCTGTAGATCCGGATGGAGCTTCCATCATCATCATCGCCGCTGAGCTGTCCTGGTTTATAAATTGAATGGAGAACCTGCCTCCACGGGTCTCTAGATTCAGCACGCCTCAGCGTTTCTTCACCATGATGGTGGGTCATGTCTTGGTTTTGGTTCTCCACGTTCCTCACCTTCTTCCTGCGTGATTTGGGGCGCAGCGTCGCTCTCAGGACGGCGGGTTTGTGTCTTTTGGACTTGAGGGTGATGTAGACCACGTTGGAGCGCGTTGGAGAAGGAGATCCCGGAATCCTTTCCAAAATCCATCTTCTGCCCTCGGTCAGGTTTCGGTCATGATCTCCACGGCTGATCCACAACTCCAAGCAGAAAAGGTAGAGCAAGCAGGCGAAGGCGAGGAGTAAAGCTCTCCTGGACCTGGAGAATCTCCAGCAGGATCTTAAGAACCTCCAAAAGGACAAGCAGGTCAGATGGATGAGTGTGCGCGCGCTCCTACCAGGACGGATCAGATGTTTCTCCATCAGGATGTGAAGGTTATCTCCGCATGCTTTCTTGGCGTTTCATTTCGGCGCTCTGAAGCCTGGAACAGGAGAGCTCGAGTCCAGAGCTGGTGAACAAGTAAACCACCTTAATTTCCGGAATGTTGTTTATAATTAAAAATATTCAGTTCTCCCCAAAAAAAAAAAAAAAAAGAGGAAGATTTAATGTCGCATTAAAATCCGAAAATTGCGCTAAATGAATGACGCACGCGCAGTCGCTGAATAAATAATTTCAATAGCGTATTTTGTTTATGTAAGATGAGACATAACACTCATTCTCAACCTCCCTGCATTTCACCTCCATCTACGGAACACTCAGAGTCCAATTAGTCATAATTATTTTTCTTTTCCCGATAAGAGCACCTCCGCGTCCTTAAAGCGCACAGCAGCGCACGCAATACTGAACCAAACTACTGAGTACTGATCCGACATCAAGTCTAATAAAATAAACACCACCCCAAACTCCTGGAAGGAACACCACCCCATGTCTGACTCTCAGCAGAGGAAAAGAAATCTCACACAAATCCCTCACACTAAACAGATCCCGAACTCCTAGATATTACAGCGCCACCTGCTGGCAGAAAGCGCTCCCTGGAGAACATGGGTTACTTCATAACTCTGCCTTATTAGGGAAAGATTCTTAACAAGCTCTCATCCCAAATCGCGCTATAATCACCTACAGGGCAGATCTGCAGCCTTCTGCGTGCATTAATCAGGACAGGAAGTGAAACTGTGACACAGTGTCGACACAAATATCCAAATGAACAAAAGGATTTAATTCAAATAAATAACTCTTCACACGATCATCATTAATCATCATCATTAGACATCATTAATCTGAGCTCTTATCATCACAAACAGTCGACTTTAATCAGAAGGTCTCAGAGGTTGGAGAAGGCGGTGAGGAGAGAACCGGCCAGAACCATGCAGGACGCCAGAGCAAACAGCAGGCCGTTCCCCAGCCCCTGAAAGAATAAAAAAAGAAATGAAATTAAAGCAAATGCATAAGAAAGAGAAAAACCATCAGCGCAAGAACCCACAAAGAACCCACAAAGAACCCACAAAGAACCCAAGAGCTTCAGCGGAACAGAAATGGAAATAAATACAGGATCCAGACTGAAGTAAACATCATCATCATCATCATCATTTCACACACAGTCAGGAGCGAGAACATCCTTAAAAAAGCAAACAGTGTAAATACACACACACACACACACACACACACACACACACACACACACTCTCTTATTTAAGTTTATTTTTCTTGTAAAGTATTATTATTATTATTATTGGAAAAAAACAACATAATGCTTGTGTATGTTTAATTTTTTTCTCATATGAACATTTATATCAAATTTACAGTATATTTAAGGTGAAGTTTTTTAAAATAAACTTTAACCATAGAGCAATTTTCATACTCATCATATCTCAAAACGCCTGTAAAA
>JAKKZJ010000007.1:881794-895643 GCA_033441845.1 Pangasius mekongensis
AAATTAAGAAAAGTCTGCATTCAATCGCTGACACACAATCTTTCTTTTTTTTTCTTTCAATTTTTATATATTCAATTCGAAACCTTGCGAGGAACCCGTCCTCATCTGGGTGACACCCGATAGTGCGATTATAAATAAATCCCTTCTATAAGTGTGTACTACGAGTCGACAAGTGCGACTGTGTAACCAGGAAATTCATCCCAGTTTCCACACGAAGTCTGTTTTGTTGACGTTATCAAACTGCTCACTGACGGAGACTTGAGAGCAAAACTGATCGTAACGATATGATTTTTTTAGTTGAAATCCGTCGTGAAACAGTGAATTATCATCAGCCAGGCGCTTCAGTAACGTGATAATGAGAAATATATATAATTTATATCACACCTTTATAGTCTCTAGAATAAATAAAATAAATGATGGATGTAATGTGACTCCTGCGAAATATCGTGTTTTTTTGTTTTGTTTTGTTTCTTTGTTTTTGCTTTTGTTTTATTTTGCAATTGAGAAAGTTTCTCTTTCCATTTTTTTAGTTCCACTTTGTTAAAAATGTAAAAAATGTTTAAAAAGTTTAAAAATGTAAAAAATATATATATATATATATTGCCCTAAGTTGAGTTGAGTCAAATAAAGGACACAGGAAATAAAAACTAAAAATAAACTGAATTTTTTGAAAACAATTTCTCACATTTGTTAGAGAAACAGAGCCTCACTTTTTTTTTTCTTTTCTTTTTTTTTTTTTTTTTTTTTACAGATATAAAGCAGGTTGTTTTTGATGTAAACAGATGAGTTTCTTTACTCAGGTGGGGTCTGGGAACGATGCCCCATGCACCGAGTCTGCCTCTGGGCTTCAGTCTGTCAATATCCTGCCTGATTCTCTACAGAGATGCGTCCAAGAAGGAAACGCACACACACACACACACACACACACACACACACACACACACACACACACACACACAATATGTGGAATACACACATTTTCCGAAGGCTAATGTGGAGTAATGAGGCATCCTGACGGGAATGATCCGCACGCGATCCGGCCTGATTTCCTCCTGACACTGCGTATTGATTAAACGGTTTTCTTATTTGCTGCATGGATCCTGCGGCTAATTAAAATAGCGAGCGCTCATTAGCTTTGATGTGACAACATAAAGTAAAACTGAAAGGTCAATGAGAGACGAGACGGACGCCAGACGCCGCTTTTCTCCCGAGTCTCTCGAGCGTGATCGATTAACGCCGGGCTCACGTTGTCACACAGCTGCCAAAGATTTCACCCAAAAAACTTTGATTTTCTGTCAGAAAAAAAAAAAAAACGAGGCGGATGGAAACATGACGAGTCGCGTCATTTCGACAAACACGAAGATTCGCAAATATGGCGGCAAAGTGGCGTAAAAAATTATTATAAACTGCAGAGAAAAAAAAAATGTAAATCACAACAGTACTAAAAAAGAAAGAATAAATCCCTAACTACTTTAAGGCTAAATTTGTTATTTAAAAATAAAATTATTTAAAGTTTCAAAATAGTACGTCAGTACTTTAAATTAGATTTTATTTAATTGATTCCTTTTTTTTTAGATTATTATTTTTAAATAGCTTTTTTTCTTGTTAAAATAAAGTCTAATTAGTTAAATTTTTAAGTTATAGCCACTAAAATGTGAAGAGTTTATTTAAAGTTATTCTTTAGATGTCACTTAATTTTATTACAGTTGCTTTTAAATTTTTTAAATTTATTTATTTATTTTTATTTTAATGTATGTTTTGTGAACGTGTGTAAAGAAACTTCTCTTGGCCATTAGCTGACAGAATATATTTTTTGTTGAATTTTTTGTGAAGCTGTTTCTCTTTTTTAAATCTGAATTTTTCTTTAAAGTTTTGATTGTTGATTATTTTTAATGTAGTTTTGCTTTCAATTTCTTTTTCTCTGCCTTTTAATTCTGATTAAAAAACAGCTGACTGTTTTTACGTAGAGAAATTTGTGTGGTTTTTTTCTCTTGGGTTTGAAGCGGACAGGTTTTAAATTTAATTTTTGTTTTAAAAATGGTTGAACACTTATTTAGAGCTGCTTCTCTTTTAAACAAAAAAGGAATCCATCCATCCATCCATCCATCCATCTATTAAAAATCCAACTGTTTTTCTTTAAAGTTCTCTGTCTTAGCCTAACTTTTTTTTTTATGTTGACTTCTTTAATTTTAAGTCATAGTCTTATTTTATTTAAAGTTCATACAACATCTAAAATTTTTAGATTTCTCCTATAAGCAAACGCTAAAACGTCATAAAATTTAATAAAATTTAATGTAGATATTTGGCAGTTTGGTGTTTTAAATAAGATAAAGAGAGTCGAGTGAATTTATTCAGCTCCTTTGTTTTTTTGTCCGTTTTCTCCTTCACTCCATTTCCATGAGGACAGTCAGAGAAAAAATCAGGGCTTAGACAAATTCTCCTTCTCTCTCTCTCTCTCTCTCTCTCTCTCTCTCTCTCCCTCTCTTTCTCTCTCTCTCTCTCTCTCTCTCCCTCTCTCTCTCTTTCTCCCTCTCTCGCTCTCTTTCTCTCTCTCTCTCTCCCTCTCTCTCTCTTTCTCTTTCTCTCTCTCTTTCTCCCTCTCTCTCTCTCTCTCTCTCTCTCTCTACCTTTCTCTCTCTCTCCCCTCTCTTGCCCCCTCTCTCTCTCTCTCTCTCTCTCTGTCTCTCTCTCCCTCTCTCGCTCTCTCTCCCTGTTGCGCTCTCTCTCTCCTTCCCTCTCTCTCCCCCTCTTTCCCTCTCTCTCTGTCTCCCTCTATCTCTCTCTGTCTCTCTCTCCCCCTCTTTCCCTCTCTCTCTGTCTCCCTCTCTCTATCTCTGTTGCGCTCTCTCTCTCCTTCCCTCTCTCTCCCCCTCTTTCTCTCTTTCTGTCTCCCTCTCTCTCTCTCCCTCTGTCTCTCTCTCTGCTGCGCTCTCTCTCTCTCTCTCTCTCTCTCTCTCTCTTTTATCTGCTCTTACAGCAGCTGTTCCATCGATGGCTCCCCGAAGGCCCCTGAATGAAAAATCTTTACTCCTCCTGTAGTGTCGCTGCTTTTCAGCGCTCCACGCCGTCGACTTTAGATTTGTCAGCCGCGCGACTCGGACGTCTATTTCTGAAATAAAATCCAATCTGTTTTCTCTTCATCTCCGTCATGATCGATATAAACAATCCTGCAGGAGCCGCCGAGTCCCTTCCCATGTTCCTGAGAGCAGGTGGAAGGAAAAAGAAAATATAAATCAAGCTGGAAAAGTGTTTTTCTAATTTTTTTTTTAATTCTGCCAATTTTTTTGGTTAAGAAATATAATTAAAAAAATAATATAATTAAAACGTATCACTTCGACCAGAAAGGAACAAAGAACAAAGAAAGAAAGAAAGAAAGAAAGAAAGAAAAAATTAATGAATGAAGGAAAGAAATAAAGCAAGAAAGAAAGAAAGAAAAAGAAGAATAAAAATTTGAGAATATTAGCCATCTGGCTAAAAATATTTGGGAAAAAGTTCCTATATGAACACCAATAACTCCGCCTATGTCCATATATGGTCATAAAGACACACCCACTAATTTAAAGTCTCACTTCTTCCACATGGTTGTTTTTTTTCTTCTCAAACTGTCTATTTTTCTCGGCAGTTTGAAAACACGCTACGCGGTTAACGAGCTAAATAAGATAATAACAGGCCATTAGGGCATCTTTCAGCAGCGGCTGGATCGGATTTCGTCCGACGCAGATGTCCAATCTCCCGAAGGAAACAGAATCACGCTTTAATCCTCTTACTGCGCGTTTTTTCAGCATGTCGGAAAAATTCTCGCCAATTCTCCGCGTGTTCGTATCGCCTCCATCATCTCGGAAAATGCGCTGTCAGTTCGGAGACGGGAAAAAAACACACACAGCGGCGGAGTGGAAACGTGATGGTCGGAGCTGTGGCTGTGTGTGACGTGTGGTTTCTGTCTCCTCGACGGCGCTAGCGACGAAACGCAGCGAAAACTAAAACCCGTAATCAACACGAGAGCCTCCTCGCGTTTAACCTCAATCGCCCGATCACGAGCCAAAAGCTAAAAGCGGGAAACGTTTCTGTTGTAGCGCTGTTCCTCTGCGAGTCGGCTCGGGTCCGAAACATCCGCTTTTATCAAAAATAAAGAAAAATATCTTCGATAATAAAATAAAACTCCAAAATCCCCTGAGAAATCCTGTCAGGTTAGCGCATCTTAGCTAGCTGGCGTTAGAAATATTAATCCTGTCAGGTTAGCTCATCTTAGCTAGCTGGCGTTAGAAATATTAATCCTGTCAGGTTAGCGCATCTTAGCTAGCTGGCGTTAGAAATATTAATCCTGTCAGGTTAGCGCATCCTAGCTAGCCGGTGTTAGAAATATTAATCCTGTCAGGTTAGCGCATCCTAGCTAGCCGGCGTTAGAAATATTAATCCTGTCAGGTTGGCGCGTCTTAGCTAGCTGGCGTTAGAAACATTAATCCTGTCAGGTTAGCGCGTCTTAGCTAGCTGGCGTTAGAAATATTAATCCTGTCAGGTTAGCGCATCCTAGCTAGCTGGCGTTAGAAATATTAATTCTGTTGTTAGCTTATCTTAACTAGATAATGATTGTTAGCACTGAGAATTATGAATACAACTTTGAAGATTGTCTGAGAAATCCTGTCAGGTTAGCTTATGTTAGCTAGCTTGCTATTAATTCTGTTATTATTTAAAGTAGCTAACCATGTGTTAGCACTGAAAATTAAGAGCAATTATCAATACAAATTAAACAATTCTCTGAGAAATTCTGTCAGGTTAGCGCATCTTAGCTAGCTGATGTTAAACCTATTAATTCTGTCCGGTTAGTTTATGTTAGCTAGCTGATGCTAGAAATATTAATTCTGTTGTTAGCTTATCTTAACTAGCGAAAGATTGTTAGCACTGAAAATTATGAACAATTATCAATAAAACTTAAACGATTCTCTGAGAAATCCTGTCAGGTTAGCTTATGCTAGCTAACAAGTCAGCATTAGCAGTGATGATTGTAAACAGCGAAGTCCTTATTGATGAATATGACTTAACGATTCTGACTGGTTAGTGTATATTAGCTAGCTAGTTAGCTAATTAGCTATTAGTTTACGAATGTAATTCCAAAATCCTCTCAGAAATTCCTGTCAGGTTAGGTAATTTTAGCTTACTGCATTAGCATTAGCGTCAGCATTAGCAGTCAGAGTTGTATGAGGTAAAAATCCACTCAGATGTTCTCTCAAGTTAGCGTATGTTAGCTAGCTGGTGTTAGATCATGAGCATTGATGAATATGACTTAGCTTTTCAGTCAGATTAGCTGGCTAGCTCTCAGAAATTCCTGTCAGGTTAGTTAACTTTAGCTTACTGCATTAGCATTAGCGTCAGCATTAGCAGTCAAAGTTGTATGAGGTCCTCTCAGTAGTTAGCATATGTTAGCTAGCTGGTGTTAGATCATGAACATTGATGAATATGATTTTTTTCTGTAAGATTACTGCATCATAGCTAGCTAGTGTTAGCTGTGAAGATTATTAATATTAATATTTATGAATATAATTCTAAAATCTACTCTAATTTTAGTTTACTGCATTAGCTTTAGCAGTCAAAGTTGTAAACAATGATAATGAGGTAGAAATCCTCTTAGTAGTTAGCGTATGTTAGCTAGCTGGTGTTAGATCATGAACATTGATGAATACGACTCATTATTTCTGTCAGATTAGTGCGTTGTAGATAGCTAGCTAGTGTTAGCCGTGAAGATAATAAACATTAATAAAAGTAACTCCAAAATCCTGTCAGAAAGTGAGTTTGTGAGGTTAGCTCATATTAGCTAGCTGGTTAGCTAAAACGTTAGGTGAAATAGACTGTTTGTTTTAATCACTTTACGTATTAAAGTCAAAAACTCACTGAATAATAGATTAATAAATTTTCTGATTTATTGGCGAACACACGTTAATGTTCCCCAGGATCGTCTGTACAGCTCTCAGCCAATCAGAACACACCACATTCGCGTTTGAGAAATATACGTGTTTTTGTCTACGTTACGTTTTGTTTTTTTTTTTTATCGCTCTGATCAGGACGCTACGGTGCGCCGAGGAGCTTCGGCTACGCTGCAGCATATGGAACGCGTTTTAAACATCAATTAATTCTGGATGATTCATGCGCCGCTCCTCCGGGCCGATAATTTCTCCAGTGAGGAATGAGAGCAGGATTGTGGTTGTTCTTTAGGTTCTGGTTAATCTTAATAACGCGTGACAAAAGGAGGTCCGCAGCCCGAACGCCGCTAACATCGCTTACAGCTCGCGCGGTTATATTAAAGAGATTCTTTATTCGTATCGAGTCTGTACGAAAAAAAAAAAATAACAAAAGAGCCACAAAGAGACAAAAGCACTCTTTATTTTGGCCAAAGTTTCGCGAGGGCAGGATTTCAATCTCACGTCCTCGCTGTAGATCTTCTCACCAGCTGAGAAGTCTCCACACGAAACTATTCCTTTACGAAATAAATATTTACGTATAAAATATTACGTAATATATTAATATATTCAGCAGGACGTGTTAGCATGTGTGTGATGTGTGATTACAGCTTCGATAGCTTTTCAATGCTACAACATTCGATTCTTTACGTTTTAACGCTCAGTACTTCGGATGTTGCGTTTAAACAGACTCTAATCTTACGTCGTATTTTGTTTATAAGCGAATCAGATCGCGGAAATAATAAAACGCTCAGCTTGTGGAAAAGACGAGCGCGAAGACCTGCCAGGTTTCCGTCCAAGTTATTTTTCTTTCGAAATCTTTTCCCCAGAAAGTCATTTTGTGGAAAATATCTCTGTAATAAAAATCAGTTTTTTTACGTTATTTAAGTAAACATCTAATAAAACGTTCTAAAGAAAATAAACTTCCAGCAATAATTGATTCAGTGACAAAATTTAAAGACTCCTGCTATACAAACAAATAAACAAACAAACAAACAAACATTGGCAGTAAAAGTGTACGCAGTGTGAAAGTTATAGATAGAAAATATTTTTAAAAATCACACAAAAGCAATAATTTTATCTGCTGTTTATAAGTGAATCAGATCGTTTGTTTATTTATTTATTTATTTATTTGTTTGTTTGTTTGTTTATTTATTCATCCATCCAGAAGAGTCATTCTGAGAATTACAGTAAAACACAAAGCAGTAAATATTTCAGCAGCAGTTATTACATTATTTACGTAAACATCTAATTAAACACTACACAGAGAAAGAAAATAAACTTCTAACGTTAAGTTTTAGAAATTAAACTTCCAACAATATTTGATTTGGTAACAAGATTTAAGAACTCCTGCTAAACAAACAAACAAACAAACAAACAAACAAACAAAAGTTGGCAGTGAAAGAGGTTGGAATAAAAGTGTACGCAGTGTGAAAGTTGTGCTAAAGGAAAAGTTTCAGGCGCTCAGTCTGTGGAAAAGACGGATTCAGACAGAAACCACGTTTCCATCCCGGTGATGTTTCTTTATTTTAAATCTTTTCCAATTTATCCAAAAATCTGAAAACGATTGACGTTGTTTCTAACTGTAGGGTCTCGTCTCACAACGAGGGTTTTTTAAATAGGCAAAAAATATTGAGTGAAATACAGACACTGAGACGAGGAGTTAACACTCTCTCTCTCTCTATCTCTCTATCTCTTTTTCTCTCTCTATCTCTCTATCTCTCTTTCTCTTTTTCTCTCTGTCTCTCTCTCTCTCTCTCTCTCTATCTCTCTTTCTCTCTCTCTCTATCTCTCTTTTTCTCTGTCTCTCTCTTTCTTTCTCTCTCTATCTTTGTCTCTCTCTCTGTCTGCATCTTTCTCTTTATGTCTCTCTTTCTGTCTCCCTTTTTCTCTCTCTCTGTCTCTCTCTGTCTGTCTCTGTCTCTCTCTCTCTTTTTCTCTCTCTCTTTCTGTCTCTGTCTCTGCATCTCTCTGTCTGTCTTTGTCCCTCTCTCTCTCTCTCTGCCTCTCTCTCTGTCTCTCTCTCTCTCTCTCTGTGTCTGTCTCTGTCTCTCTCTCTCTCTCTTTCTGTCTCTGTCTCTCTGCATCTCTCTGTCTGTCTTTGTCCCTCTCTCTCTATCTCTCTTTTTCTCTCTCTATGTGTCTTTGTCTCTCTCTCTCTGTCTGTCTCTCTGCAGATCGTAGCTGAGCTTCGTCTATGGCCGACGTGAGCTGGAGTTTCCTCACCCGTCTCCTGGTGGAGATCCACAACCTCCAGCTTTGACTCGTCACATCCAACAGAACAGCACCAATATGCCTCTATGCTCTAAATCTAAATCTGTAACGTAGAGACTAATTTTTGTGTGTGTTTTTTATTAGCAGGACACTGAAGATAAACCCGTACAGATCGGTGCTCTGGGAATCTGCGTTCCGGCCGCTTTGGGTCTCGACGGCGTTTTTTTACACACCGATAACAGAAACACAGACAGAATAAACACACGGCCGTGTGGAGTGCTGTTTTTATTTCATCACTTATCACAAACTAAAACGTTTCCCGCTGCTGATCCTTAATACTCACAAATCACAAAGCTGAAATCTGCATTAACTCAAAACAGCACCATATAAACGCTTATTAATCCCCAGAGAGCAATTCCCTTTCGAGTCGAGGAAAAAGAAGAAAAACATAAAGAGTAAAACGAGCTAAAATCCATCCTCAGCTGCAAATCAGCCGATCCATTATCCGTGTCTGAGTTCAGTGCCGTGTGTTAATTGTTGTCTCTTAACGACTAACAGCTGATTTCAGACTCATTAATTAGACAAAGAAGCAACTTTCAGAGTGATGATTTAAGGAATAATTTTATTTCCTTCACTGACGTTAGAGCGAAATATAACGTGTTAAAAGAATACGCTAATGCAATGCGCTGAAATGTGCTGAAATGGGAGACGATTTTATATTAAATATTCATAAATCTGCAAATAATGATGGATTTCACTGATAATATTTTTCTTTTGTTTTATTTGTAGTCAGATTTTCTCGTCATTATTTCTTGGAATACTTTATAAATTATTATAGAATATTTTAGATTATTAAAAAGTGCTATACAAATAAAATTGAACTGAAATTTTGAGAGATTCATTTTGAGGCACTGAGTCATGTTGAGAGAGTCGTTTTGAGTCATTGAGTCATTTTGAGAGTCATTTTGAATCATCGAGTCATTTTGAGAGAGTCATTTTGAATCATCGAGTCATTTTGAGAGAGTCATTTTCAGAGAGTCAGTTTAAGTGAGTCTTTTTGAGGCATTGAGTCTTTTTGAGGCATTGAGTCATTTTGAGGCATTGAGTCATTTTGATAATCACACCTTCAGTAATCTCATGAAACAGTGAATATTTCAATGATGATTCAAACTTCAAACACAAAAAAGCTCATGTATAGTAAAAGAAGTTGGGATAAAAGTGTAAAAATAAATATTTATAGCAATATTTGTCAGTTTCTTAGTTACAAAATATAACAGCAGATCTTATAAATATAAGATAAATAATGTTATTAATTTTTAATGTGATGAAATACAAAGAGGTGAAAAATAGTAAACTAGCATTATAATTTTTTTATGAAATTCTCTGCTAATATTTTATGCTACTAAAACAGATTAGCTAACTGCTAAATAGTATAAATTACTGAGTCATTTCCATGTAATTCGTATTTATCCAGCAACAGCGCTAAAGGCAAGAATGTTAATAACTCGGTAAAAAGTGAAGCCGTAATACCACATTACCGTCATTTCCAAAACTCGTAATTATCAACGTCAGGATTTCTGTCTTGCTCATGCGGAAACCGTGTTTAGCGGTAAAAAGGGGGACTAATGACTCTGAAGGGGGATGCGAGCAGAACGGCTAATGACAGGCTAACTTTTACGAGCGCTAAGCTAAGCCGTGCTAGCAGCTGCTCATAAACTCAGCAGTCTGTGGCCAGGCAAGTGAAAGAGAGAGAGAGAGAGAGAGAGAGAGAGTGAGAGAGAGAAAGAGAGAGAGAGGGAGAGGGAGAGAAAGAGAGTGAGAGAGAGAGAGAGAGAGAGAGAGAGAGAGAGAAGGAAAACGCTGAGTTTATTAAAGCGTTTTAGGTCCGCCGTTGTCCCATGTATTAGCAGTGGATTGTGGGAGATTAGCATAAAGCAGACAAGAGGAAGCTAATCGTGGATTTGACTAGCTAACCTCTGAAGGTGGAGATTGAACGGAGGCGGATAAAATAATTCGCAAATCAACCAACTGAGTCAAAATGACATTCCGACATTCCGAGATGACATTTCAGTCAAGGAGCTCGTCTGACTCTCAGTGAAGGATGACGACGTTTCAGACTGATTTATTATCATTATTACTATTTGTTAAAAATCAGGATGAGGGAAACAAAACAGACTTCACGAGCTTCCTGTCGGAAACTAAACAAGGAAGATTTCTAATCTGTATACACACACACACACACACACACACACACATGATCCATCCATCACACCGATTCCTCTTATTCAACAAAAGGACCTCCAACACGTGTATCTGTGAAAATGAAAAGAGAAATAGACGGAAGGATGGAGATGATGGTGGAGAGGAAGGAGAAATCGAGGCGAAAAAAAAAAATTCCGTCTGGGTTATTACACACACCGAGACGAGGTGTGATCCTGTTGCTAAGAAACTTGGCTAATACAAGCCCGGTGTCGCTAATCTGGAAAAAAAATCCATGCATGCCTCCACATAATTTTGGCAGGACGACCCGGAACTCCATTACACTCCATCGTTGCTCTGTTTCTCTCCAACGATCTTCCGAGTCTCTGTCTTTATCTCCCTATAAGCCTCCCGGATCTGGGAGAAATATAGAAATGTGACACACTTTTTTTCGCAGCTATATTCGGTCACCATGTTCATGCTCAATTTAAGAAGGATTACGGTGCCAGGGGAGAACCCGGAGAACCGCACGAGTGTCCTTCAGAGGAGCGGAACTAAATTTAAAAAGGACTAAGAAAAAAAACATGTCCTGATTGATAGGCTTGAAGTCGCAGGTGATCTCCATAAACAACGGGATACAGATGAGCTTCCGATGAGGGTCCTTGTGTGTCACGGTGAATTGGCGAGAGCCGGAATTTCTGAGCCTCGCTGTAAATACTCGCATTAAAATGAGTTCTCTATGATCATTAAGGACCACTGAGACGCTGCCGGAGTGTAAACACTTAGAAAGTGCGAAAATCAACACTAAATATTGATAAAGAGTTACGGTTTAGATGCAGCAGTTATCAAAATACTCAGATAAAGATTCTCAGATATTAAAAATGACCAAAAAAGTGTTAAATAGGTCCATTTGAGCTAAACTGTTATCATAACAAATCATAAATAGTGCGATGTGACGTGGGCGGGGCTAGAGATGTGGAAAAATTTACATTATGCAAATGAGAAACAGTGTGACCAATCACGGTGAAGGAGGGTTGTGTGTTTGTGAAACTGTGAATTAATAGGACAGGTATCAAATGTGTTAAATTAAAAAAAGAAAGAAAAAGAAAAAACGTCACTATAAACACCACAGCGCTGCTGAGTTCTGCGCTCTGATTGGTCAGAAGGTGTTGATTAATTCTCTCTGACAGCAGCTCTGACAGCAGCGCAGGTTTATATCAATGCGCTCGCTCTGATACATTATTGTTTCTATAGCAACAGCGGATTTTAGAAACGTGTGTAATCGTTAACATGGTGAAGTTTTCTGTAAGGAGATGTTTATTTATGGATAACAGTGATGGAAGGAGTCTCCAGTGTCAGCGCTTTGTAACAGTCAGAGGTGAAGCTGTAACTTTATCTCTTACTTAATGTTATAATTAAACTGATTTAATTGTTCCGCATCTCTCAGGTGTACGGATGAGAACGGGAAGCCGGCGAGTGTGCGGCGTATCAGAGATGAAAAACTGTCTCCGTCTCAGCTGAAGGTCAAAGCGCGGCGGGTCGCTGGTCCGATTCAGACACCAGAGGCTCAGCCGCATGATCGCCTCGTCAGAACCGGCCCAGGATGGAAATATCAAAACGTTAGATAAAGATTAGATTCTGGGAATAAAATTACACACGAATTCATCGCGACCTTGAAAAGGACGAGACATTGATTTTGATATAAGTGTCGTTGTGTGTGTGTGTGTGTGTGCGAGTGTGTGTGTGTGTGTGTGCGCGTGTGTGTGCGTGTGTGTGCGCGTGTGTGTGCGTGTGTGTGTGTGTGTGTGTGTGTGTGTGTGTGTGTGTTTAACAGCAGTATACATTTTTTTCTCACACTGAACACTGTTGTTGTTTCAGAAACACAGATTCAAAGTTCAATGCTGAGTGGAACAAGAGACAAACTTCCATCTCTCTCTCTCTTTATTTCTCTCCATCTCTCTCTCTAATTCTCTCTCCCCCTCTCTCTCCACCTTTCCCTCTCTCTCTCTCCACCTCTCTCTAATTCTCTCTCAACCTCTCTCTACCTTCCCTCTCTCTCTCTCTCCACCTCTCTCTCTGTCCATCTTTCTGTCTCTCTCCCTATCTCTCTCTCCATCTTTCCATCTCTCTCTGTCTCCATCACTCTCTGTCTCTCTCTCTCTCTCTCTCTCTCTCTCTCTCTCCCTGATTCTCCTTCTCTTTCTTCATGTCTCGCTCTCTCTGCCCCTCTCTCTCCATCTCACTCTTTCTCCATCTCTCCCATCTCTGTCTCTCTCCCTCCCGTCACTCTCTCTCTCTCTCTCTCTCTCTCTGTCTCCCTCTCCCTCTCTTCATCTCTCTCTCTCCCTCTCTCTCTCTCTCTCTCTCTCTCTCCCTCTCTCTCTCTCAGGCTTGTTTACCGGTGCTGCTGATTTGCTCATCGCTCTGCAGTAAATGACCAGCGGCGCTCGGGATCGATACCCATCTGCACCGCCGGCTCCTGCAATAACACTCCACAGGGAAAATCCATTTACTCTTTACTCACCATCCGTTTATTTTCATTTATTTCATTTTATCATAAGGAGCATGTGTGTGTGTGTGTGTGTGTGTGTGTGTGTGTGTGTGTGTGTGCGCAGACGAAGTGCTTAAGCGTGAGACTCGAGGCTTCGAGACGACGCCATTGAACTGTTTTCTTTGGGCAAATTGGGAGATTGAGAGAAAGATGACTGCTAGAGTTCAAGCTGAAAACATTTATTTATTTATTTATTTATTTATTTATTTATTTATTTATTTATTTATTCATCAGTTACCCCCACAGCTGGATATTTGGATTGTCTGAATCTTCTTTTAGACAATTTATATTCTGAATTATACAATATATTATTATATGACTATAGACACGTTATTTCAGGTTTTTTTTTTTGGAATTTAGTTTCAATTAAAATATATTTACTTTCTTCAAGAATAAAAAAAAATACAGTTACAAACACTTTGTTCACATGAGACATTCTGTATATCCAGACCTTGGAATTGGAATTAAAAGTTTCTCTCTCACTTCTTCTTTTTCTTTTTCTTTTTCTTTTTTTTGGGGGGAAAAATTAGTTGCTGTTATAAATGTGTTTTAAATATTTACATGCCACAGAATTTATGCAAGCCGTCTATATATAAAAGATGAAAACGTGTGTGTGTGTGTGTCTGCTGGGAGCTTATTAAGTATACAAACAAACAAACAAACAAACAAACAAATTACTTAAAAAAATTATTTAAATACTATATGTTTAATATATAATTCAAAATAATTGATTTCAGTTTAAATTTTGCAACTCAGTGAAACCAGAGGCTCTAATAAAAATAGAGTGTGGTCAGTTTAAAAAATAGTCTTTATTATGTTATTATTTACATAATTTACAGAAATCTTTAAGCCTTCTATTTATTATTATTATTATTATTATTATTGTTATTATTATTATTATTATTATTATTATTATTATTATTATTATTATTAT
>JAKKZJ010000007.1:918010-964255 GCA_033441845.1 Pangasius mekongensis
CACACTCACGCGCCCACACACAAACACACTCGCGCCCACACACAAACACACACTCACGCGCCCACACACAAACACACTCGCGCCCACACACAAACACACACTCACGCGCCCACACACAAACACACACTCACGCACACACACACAAACACACACTCACGCACACACACACACAAACACACTCACGCGCCCACACACAAACACACACTCACGCACACACACGCGCACTCTCACTCACGTACACACTCACGTACACACTCACGTACACACTCACGTACACACTCGCGCACACACTCACGTACACACAGTATATTTCTAATTTCCAGTCATATTTATTCATTTACAGGTTTAACAATATGTCCAGCTTCTGGACTTGTGGAATTAGTATTTTGTAAAGAGCATGTGTTATTCTCTGTTCATGAAAAAACATCCAAATACCTTTCACTCTGTGGCAAATTCAGCCATTCAAAAACTGTCATCACTCGCTTTTCAAAAGGAACACTCCTGTTGCAGCAATAAAAAGTAAAGAAAATTACGTCTTTGCAGCGTATGTTGTATTTAAACTGCCTGTTAAGAGTTCGGGAACATCTCGCTTATCTTAAATGTCTGTAAAGTTTTTCGACACTATTTCACTATTGCGAATTTCAGTATTGTGTTTATATGTGAAAATAACTATTTCAGTACCAATGGTTCCAGTTGTGTTCTGCTTGGTTCCTACTCTACAAAGGCACCAAGACCTAATGATACCTAATGAGATCTGTTTGTTGTAAAACTGTTTTTAAAAAGTAAACATCTTAAACTAAAGTTAAAAAACTCAGCTGAAATAAAAAAAAAAAGACTTTGATGCTTGTAGTGAAGTTCGTTATCCTGGTCTGATTATATTATATAGTAGGGAAAGCGTAATGACTCAGTGGCGCTATCCGTGTCACGCAGTGAGGATGGAGGTCCTTCTGAGTCCGGTTCCTCTCAGGGTTCCTTCCTCATGCCGTCTCTGACCTGCTAATTAATGATCTAAATCCAGATCCGTATCCAGATTTCTGTAAAGCTGCTTTGTGACAACGTCCATTGTTAAATGGACAGTTACTTTATTTTTGATAAACTTAAAAATATTTTTTAAAAATAATAATAATAAATGAGGCCCGTGCAAAAGTTTGGGCACCCTTCCAGTTGTAAAGTCTCAGGACTTAATTAACTCATTAGGACTCATCAGGCAGATCAAGCGTTATTAAGAACAAGAAGTCCAGAGAGAAATAAATTCTCTGACTCTTCAAACCTTGTGCTAACACTCAACAACAACAGGCTCCTCTAAGCAACAGACTGAGGATATGAAAATGTGGACAAAACAGAAGAGGGCTATAAAAAGATATCAAAGCGCTTTCAGCTCACAAGTTCCTCTGTCTGAAATGTCTTTAAGAAAAGGGATTTAAGAGGAACTGTGAAAGTCAAGGCAAGATCTGGAAGAGCAAGAAATCTCTCCAATAGAACTGCCCGTATGCTGGGCAGAAAGGCAAAGCAAAACGCCTGTATGACATTTAGGACAAGCAGGAAGTTGGTGCACCATTCTAGTGTGCAGCATTGATCTGCATGGAAGAGTCATCAGAAGGAAAAAAAGGAAAAACTTTGTTTGGAGAAAAAAGAAGCAGCATTTGAGGAAAGAGCATCTTGCCAACTGCTAAGCATGGGGTTGGATCTAATGTGCTTTGGAGTTGTGTGGTAGCCGGTGGCACAGGAACACTGCACAGATAGATGGAAAATGTAGTATATTTTTGCTTCAAAACGGCACAACGGGATTCGCTGGCACCATGTTGTCACTCATATATACAGTCATCGCTAAGTACAGACTTAGTAGTGGGTCCAAACCTTTCACATATTACAATTACTATTTTTTTATTATTATTTTTTTTAAGGTCATCAAAAATAAGAAGAGCTATAGTTTGCTGCTGAGGTTGAGTTTACTTCTTTCCACTTCAAAAAAAAAAATAAAAAAAAAAAAATAAAAAATAATCACAAAATATGTAATTTGGCCGGGGTGCCCAAACTTTTGCATTCAACCGTATGTCACTGTTGCTGCATGAAGGAAATGTACGCAGTAGTTATACCTATGAATATTATTTTTTATGGATGTATAGTTTTAGCTATTGTTACAAATATTTAAATAATATTTAATATATTATAATATTTAAATATAAGAATAATATTTAAATGCTGATTTTCTCAAAATACTCCAAGTTATTCCCTAATATTTTAATCTACTGCAAACTGAAGAAGACAATGCTTATTGACTAAAACAGGACGTAAGGAGACAGGTGTCCACAAACTTCTGACGTGCAGCGTATATTCAATAAAACACAAAAACGATGATCAATAATTAAAACATACTTACCCATTATACCTTTTATACAAATTTGGAAACTGTCCTTTAATAGCGACATCTGATCCAGGCCAGAAGAATGTCCCAGATCTAAGGTGGTTGTTCATGGCAGTGAGCCACACCTAGAGAGAGTTTAATAAGATAAAGTGCACGTGTCGGCATGAAATGTCCAGCTTCTCCGCGGTTAACACACGGAATAACCGTTTACTGGGAAAAAAAAGAAAAGTTGATACTGTTTAAAGTTGTTGTAACAGAGGAATCTCTTAAGTGTAAAACTTTTAACATTAACTTTTAACAACTATTTTATCAAGCAAATATCAGTGTACCACAGATAAACCCCATATTCCATTTTCAAAACGTACTTATAATCCATCGGGTTCTGGAGCTGCTTCTTGCCTGATGGTTTAAAACATGCGAGAGAGCTGAAGAGGTTATTAACTGCTAATGAGACCACTTCACTGTTATAGTGTCGCATAAGTCATGGCTCCATCTGTAGAGTAGTTATGTTTATTTTACCATGTAGCTTGTAGTATTGGACTCTTTTTATTAACTGGATAATATATATTTATTTGTGTGGCATATGGGGGCGTGGTCTAACAGGATTCTGCGGAGGGAGTGTGGGGAACGAGCCATTTAAATGTGGCACACCCAATGACAGTATATACGATTGGACACCTACGATTGACCTTCACTGTGGGGTGTTAATGCTTTTTCGCTCAGACTGGAAGTCGCAATCTTGACTGAATTTGCGTCAGACAGTGGACACGCCCCTGCTCCATGCGGGTAGCGCACATGTTGAGAACTATAACTTGAAATGCAACATAAGATAGCGGATCGAGGCATTCGCAGGTATAGTGATTTTACCATCGTAAGTATAGATAGATAGAAGTTTGGCTCAGTCACTTTTCACTAACACTGAATGGGCGGGGACTAATGGGAATGGGCGGGGACCAATGGGAATGGGCGGGGTTAAAAACTGTACCGCAAACGGCTACTAGAGGGCCTCAGGGACAGTCTGGCCTTTCATTTTACTTTTTTTTGTTTGTGTAAAGCTGCTTTGAGACAATGACATTGTAAAAAGCGCTATACAAATAAATTTCTTCTTCTTCTTCTTCTTCTGGCTTCACTTTTAAACCCCTGTTATGAAGTCTCTCTATACATACAGTCACAAGCTCTCTCTCTCTCTCTCTCTCTCTCTCTCTCTCAGTCAGTGAGATGAGTGTTAGCGTGTGTGTGTGTGTGTGTGTGTGTGTGTGTGTGTGTGTGTTCATGTGTAGTGTGATAAATGAAACAGTAGGTGGAAAGCAGCCAGATTTCAGCAGATTAAAGTGGCATTTATGCTTTTTCCCCTTTTCTTGTCAGTTCCTGAAGTACAGTGCACAGCACAGGCTCAGATAAAAGCTTGTGTGTGTAATCACGCTGTGCTGGATTCCCGAGAAGCACGTCATTGCCACAATTTGTAACCTTTATTTTGCCCCATTTGAACTGTGATTGTGTTTCAGAAAGTAACACACTGTGTCTTTATCAAGGTTTTAAGAACAATGTTTTATGGATTACTCCATATAAATACCAAGCTGAGAACACACACATGCATCCTGTTCACCTCCTCGTCTATGCGTGTTACAGCTGGCCTGAATGACGTGCGAAATATTCCAACTGCGCCAGTGGGAGCAAAAAGAGAGCGGTGTTTGTACTACATTTAGCAGTAGATGACTTAATTGTAGATTTCCAGAGCCAATGAAGTAATGAGAGTTTACACTATTAAATTAGTTAACAGCATTCTCACAAAGGAGGAAGGCTTTTGGACATCAGTACAAGGAGATGCAGGAGTGTGTGAATGTGTGTGCGCATGGTTCCCTGAGACGCATTTCCTCCTCTTTGTACCCAACGTTCCTGAGATAGACTCCAGCTCCAAAGTGCTTACTGGATAAATGAATGAATGAACTAAACTTATATACTCATCTGGTTGCTTATAAATCCAAAGGTTTCTGCAGATTGCAGTTATCTGTTCAACCGATACACATTTTATCGTTTATTCTGTTAGCATGAAGCCGCCTGCATGCGCCACATGTTTTGTAGTAATATTCAGTTTTTTCTCTCTGGTAGGACTTTCCTGTTAGAAAAGTTTAAATTCCTGCATTTAAAGGAAGGGAAATATAGCTATGGTGCAGAGAAACGTATTGCATTTAACCCAGGAAGGAAGACCTGCGTGATATTACATTATAATAAAAATGTATATAGCTTATGCACTTAAATGGACCAATTTACACAACCCTGTACAGTCAATTCCAGAATTAATGGCCCCCTTCGAGTAATTAGAAACAGTCTGAGCTTAACCAATGCTGCCTGGTTTTACTGAACACAATAGCTTTTCAAACATAGTGCAGAAGCACAACATTTTTGTTCTTCATATTCTTAGTTCTGAGCATATGGAGCAAATCCAGTTGCCTCTGAATATGGCCCGAAGTGCATGAACTTGTTAGAACTAGTTTGCAGTATATTAACTGCCATAATAATGTGACACCATGTGGAAACAAAAGCTTTCAGCATTTTCATTTTATCAGTACAAGGCCGACCTGGTTATTGTGCTAAGGCAAATAAGAGAGAAAGGAGACAGATAAAAAAACCTCCATACAAGGAAGCACAACTGTACGATTTTCACTGAAGGTGGTTTCCTCTGCCAGGAGGTTAAGAGGCTGCAGATGAATCTTTCAACAACATAATGACCAAAAACTTTCCAATCAACACAGAAAACACACCACGTTAATGTAGAGCTCTCTGGAACTCAGCATACGTTCCAGAAGCCTAAGAATACAAGTAATGACCTTATATTCATCCGTCTGTCCATCAGTTTTGAAGAGTGGTGCAAAATCCTTCTACAAGTCTTCTCACCAGAGGATTCTTCAAATACTGATTGTGAAATTGTAAGTAATTTAAGCCAGTGTTTTGAATCCAGCATTAAAGGAAACCTTTTAAAGTTCCTCCATATGACTAAACTCAAGATATTACTGTAGTTACTGGTTGGCACATACTTACTGGCTCACCACGGTACCAAAAAGCTTCAAACTTCTCATTTCCTTTCAAACTGAAGGTGGCATTGCGGTTAATATCATACATCTTATTGTCCACAATCCCATGTGACTCTGGATACAGACCCTGTGAAAAATACATGAATATATTTAGTGTGTGTGTGTGTATATATATATATATATATATATATAAATATATATATAAATAAATATAAAACACATACATACACACACAATCATATTACTTACACACACATTATATATATATATATATATATATATATATATATATATATATATATATAAATAAAAAATATATTTATATATAAATTTAATGTCATGCCCAAATAGAATAAGTTTTTAAAACAGTAGATTTTGCTCATTTTTTATTCCAAGCAACATGCACATATGCTCCCTACTTACTGTTACGATGGAGTAATGATTGGGAAACGTTTTTGTAGGATAAGCAGGACGCATATATTTTGTAGAAGTTCCACATTTTCCTGAAAAGGCAATGTAAAATGTTTTTCTCTGTTTTTCCTAATAACTTCTTATATCCTTAAAACAATAAATGGTCTTCCAGTTGCAAATACGTTTAGACAAGAAGAAAAAGTTTTGAAAGGGATCCCGGGGCAGTGAAGTCTTTCCAGATTGACTTCTGTAAAACCACTCATAAGACATAAATTAATCAATAACACATACTTAGCTTTCTGATGGTTGGAAGCTGGTCTTCATAAAGGTTCAAGTACTCTGCTCTGAAGCCATCCAGTGATATCAGAATTAGTGGTGGTTTGGAAAAACTGACAAAACAGAACGAACATCACTGCAATTTGCTGCAGTATATCTACAATGAATAACAACATTCCAGACTAAAGATGTTACACTGATAAATGGTTTAGTCATTTTGAATAAGCCAGTAAGGTGCATGAGCCAGGACTCATCACTGCCATGGAATGAGTCTTTCCTTTCTTTTAGTTGCTGCTTTGCAGTTGCTAAAAAAAACCTCATCAGGGCTTTTGCTCATGTATTTTTCAAGAGAAGCTCAACATCTTTCTGAGGAAGAAACTGACTGAACATATATGCCATAAGGAATTCTGGACAAAGGAACCAAGAGAGAACCTCAAATCTCATTCAAATGACCCAGTTGAACGACTTACACACTGAACTTAACCAGAAAGATTACAATGGCCAAGGACTGATATACAATTCCCCTCCGAAAGTATTGGAACAGCAAGGCTAATGCTGTTGTTTTTGCTGTACACTGAAAGCATTTCAGTTTGAGATCAAATTTCAAATCAAATATCAATATCAAATTTCCTGATATTTACATCTAGACGTGTTAAACAACTTAGAACATGGCACTTTTGGTGCCAGGCCACCCAATTTAAGGTGAGCAAAAGTATTGGAACAGATATTCTTAAAGTAAATAACACTTAATATTTGGCTGCATGTCTCTTGCTTGCAGTAACTGCATCAAGCCGGTGATCCACTGACACCAAACTGCTGCATTCTTCTTTTGTGTTGCTTTTCCAGGCTTTTAGTGCAGCTTCTTTCAGCTGTTGTTAGTTTTGGGGGGTGTCTCCCTTCAGTCTCCTCTTCAGGAGGTGAAATGCTGCTCAGTTGGGTTAAGGTCTGGTCTTCTGATTCTTATTGCTGATGAGAAGTTTGCATCTTGTGGTATCATTTAATAAGATACAACATCAGACAAGAGGACAAGTACCACAATGACCATGCAAAAGTCAGTAAACACTGACAACAGAAGATACAATAAACTATAGAATGCCTCTGCTGTGAAGTGCCTGAGCAGACAGGCAGCAGAGTGAAGTGATGCGTAATGAAATGAAATGAAATGGTCATCATGTGGATCTGTTGAGGAGTCTGATCCTCAACTTCTGAAAAGTAGCTGTTTTAATAAATCTGATAGATGCTTTGTAGCCGTCTTCCAGTTGGGAGGCGTGTAAACAGTCCATGGGGAGGTGAGCGATCCTTTCTGTACCAGGCCTGATGTTCCAGGTCAGGACAGCTGAGGATGGATGTGCGCATGCTGGCCCTCTTTAGTCTTCTTAAGAAGTAGAAATGCTATGTGGGTTCTTCACTAGATGAAGTGTTGAGGGACCATCTGAAGGTGTCTGTGATGGATGAACAGTGTCAGTACACAACACTGGGAAGTTTCAGTGTTCAGGGTGATGGAGATGATGTGGTGGATCCTGACAGTTTGTGGAACGTTGCTCAAGAAGTCCAGAATCCAATTGCACATACTTTAGTGGATATAAAAAGTATACACACCCCTGTTAAAATTGCAGGCTTTTGTGAGGTATTGAAACTAAGATACATCATGTAACACCACACAAGCAGCAGTGGGGCCAGAAATTGAACAGTAAAACACAAAATGTCAGCAGTGACTCAGAAGAACTTACAGAAAGTATCCAACGGGTTTAAAGGCTATCGCTCCAGAGGTTTGCTCTCTTGCCAGTCCAGTATGCCTGCTTCATACTGGAGTACATGTAGTGCTGTCATTACAAATGGCTGTTGTTTACTGTAGCGTACACACGTGTGCACACACACACACACACACACACACACACACACACACACACACACACACACACACCCCTTGGCTTAGTGCACTGTTTGCATTTGTGTGCTTTGCTACACTCCTGTGCTAAGCATCTGTGCTTTGCGCTACTGTGTTAACGGTTTCTGCTGTGTTGTTCGGTTTGCCCTTGTTGTGTTCATGTTTGCTATGTTAGTGTTGTATTGTCTGTCCCACTGCTACACTTTGCTGTCATGTCACATGGTACAACCCTAGGGAGGACGAACAGGTCAGCTGGTGCACGCACATACTGTATATATAACCCTCATGTAGGAAGTCCTCTGTCTAGACACACTAGATAAGTGGGCGGGTACCACCCCTTGTGTTTTTGTAGAGGTTTAAGGTAGTATAGTGTAGTAGCTAGTGTTATGTTATGTGCGTTGTCATTCACATAGCCACTTGTTAAAGCTGTTTTACAAAGAGTCTTGTGTGAATTGTGTATGTTGTAATAAACATGGTAAGTGTAAGTCCCTTCACTCCCCACCAACGCAGCTGTTCAGCATCTATCTCCAGCTCATGTTACTAACCCTGCACTATTTCCCTAGGCCAGAGCCCAAAACCTAGCAGGGCCGTAACAAACATGTACACAACAAAGGCCTGTCACAGAACGCAGAGTCATGCCTAACATTACATATCAACTACATCCAACACACACCTGAACACCTCACGCCTAAAGGAAAATCACAACACACAATCACACCTGTGTTTTACAAGTGCTTTTGATACTTCAGTCAGCCAACTAGAATTTCAGTTGAAACAAATACCAGGTACAGTCATCCGAAACACTGCAGCCACACAGCCAGTCTGTGTGAAATGAAATCACACATTTTGAGCAGCTTTTCCAATCAATACAGATGCAACACAATCATGCTACACAAGTTCGTGACCTGCTGTAATGTGCAGACTCACCATAAGACTTATTGTAGTTGCATAAGCAGTCAGTCATGTTCGCTGCTCGTTTTAGAAGAAACTATCAAATCACACAAATTGTTTAACTAAGGTTTCTTTTAAATCTAGCAGGAGAGCCATTATAATGGTCTGTCAAATTAATCTTTGGTGCAGTCACATTTACAATAAGTAATACATTTTAAGGTTTTATTCAAGTGAAGATTTTAACAGAAGAAATATATGACAGAATGTATGAGGGTGTTTTAGGGCCACTGTTTAAAAAAAGATTTCAAGAATAAGGTCATAATATTTAAAGAAAAACAGTCATAATTCTCTTCCAAAATTGTATGAAAATATGTGTTTCACCGGTCAGGAATTGGTCGTGGAGGCGGATGCAAATGCAGGCAGTGTATTTTTAAACAAAACACAAACAACGTGAATATAACAATGCTAAACATGAACTATAATCTCAAGGCAAAACACACACACAGATTAGAGGCTACACATGACAAGCAACAAAAGCTTGACAATGGCTACGTTTACATGCACATCAAATTCCGTTTAAGGTCTATATCCGGGCTGCAGCCGTATTCCAATCCGGAATATTCCTGTATACGTGGTTTGGTTGTTGTAAGTTTGCCTGAGTTGCCATTCCTAAATACCTAGCCTACAGCTAAGCACCTGTTAGTACCCACAATTCCTTGCAGGCTGAGCTGCGCATATATCTCCTTTCAGCGGAATATTGTCTTAATCTGAATGCAGCATTTACATGCATGACTCAATACTAATTAGAATATCATCAAATTCCAATTCATATCGTAATATTGATGTGCAGGCAAACGTAGCCAATGAGATGCTGAAAACCCAGAACTTAAATAGTGGGTTTCAATAATAATCAAGGTATAACGACACACAGGTGGGAATAATTATGGCAGATCATGTGACATGCAGGGGCTGATGGGTAGTGTAGTTCTCAGTCATTTGGCACTACCATGACACCAATAAGACAATGAGCCAAAGCACAAGGCAAAAACTACAAACTGAATGTCTTTACAAAACAAAGTTTGTGTTTTGGAATGGCGAGTAAAAAGCCCAGACATTAATCCAACTGAAAATCCGTGGAATGACCTGAAAATTGCTGTCCACCAACATTCTCGATGTAATTTGGCAAAGCTCCCAGAAAACATCACTCACCAGCAGAACGCAATCCAGCTGCAGCCATGGCAGTGGTTTGCGTGGGCTTGCGTGCTTTCATCTCAGTGAAAGGGCCATTGACCCTGATCTGCTGAAAATGACAAGCCTTTCTCATGAAAATATTATGCCTGAGAGTGGCTCCCCATCCGAGAGGCGGTCACCACGGACATCTCCCTCACCGGTTTGTGTGGTGTCATGGGGGTTTATGGAGCCTCAGTCTGATGTCAGAACGCAACATATCAACCCGCAGAAATTGAGGGTGGCCTTCCTAACTTGACAGGTCCTTCTACCTCTAATATTCGACCACATCCCGCTCCGTTTGGGCGAAAGAGTCGTGGTCAGATACATTAATCAACACAAGGTCTAAAACCCTCTCTGCCTTACACAGAAACTCCTCAGTTGGACTTACTGATGGTCAGCCTCACTGCAAGCAAATTACCTCTGTGTCAGCAAAAAGTGTGTGTGTGTGTGTGTGTGTGCGTGCGCACGTGTGTGCGTGCATTGTGTGTTATGTACACATTGTCAAGGTCCATGTTGCACAGAAAGTCAGCATTCAAGAGAGCTCTACCTGTGGCCCCAAAATGGCCAACAAGACCCTGGTTCCCGCTGTAACTCTCAGTAGTGGTTTGGATGCCCTTCTTCCTGCCCAAGGCAAGACCTGCATGTCTTAGCCGTAAGCTGAACAATTCCAGAGTGATCTCAAGTCCAAACCCAGAGTTCATGCCTATGATCATTTCATCGAAATTTGTGAACCAGGTAATTAATCTTGCAGCATCCTACAGAGGTCAAACTGTAGAATGTTTTCTACTGTGACCAGTATGTCAGGTCAACATCACCCCTCGTATTGGTGTTAGCATGGCAATCATCACTGTCATCTTTACAGTTAGCCACGGGGCGTTCATCATCAACTTGTGCTTGGGGGTTATTCAGGTTTTAAACACCTTCTCTGGCAGTTAGAAGGGGTGAAACAGAATGCAAGTTATGAATGAAACTTGGTTCTATGTACACCAGATAACTGTCAGGGTTCCCTGTTTGTAACTGCCACCAACCCAACAGGCACTGAGCAAGTCGGCTCCAGGATGGAGTCTAAAGTATTTATAACGAATACTGTGTCACTGTCAGTTCTTGTTGAAGATCTCAGTATGGTGTATACATGCACACAAGCATATCTAGGTGTTAACATATAGAGGTTACTAGCATGAAATTACCTTAAATGCCCATTACAAATACTATACCTGTAAAAGTAATAATTAGGGCATAGCTTCAAAGTGCACAAAACCTCTACAAGCATGCGCATGAAATTTGATTACTGACTGTATATCATACCTTTCAGGGCACTGGGGTGTGTCGATATCATCACACTCGTCTTCTAGCCACGCCTTTTCTCCTGCACAAAATGGTCAATACTATGAGCTAAGAAACCTAATGATTAGTCAGAGGTTTTTGTAAAAAGTGCCTTAATAGCAAAAGGTCCGACATACACTCACTGTCCACTTTAATCGGAACACCTGTACACCTGCTCACTTATGCAATTATCCAATCATTCAATCATGTGGCAGAATACATCAAACCTTGATATGGATGAGCTACAACAGGCAGCAGACCACACCAGGTTCCACTCCTGTCAGCCAAGAACATGGGCACATGGGCACAGACTCACTGAAACTGGAGAGTTGAAGATTAGAAAACAAAATCTCATCTGTTTCCAGTCTTCAGCTGTCCAGTGTGGGTGAGTCTGTGCCCAATATAGCCTCAGATTCCTGTTCTTGGCTGATAGGTTCTTGGAGTGGAACTTGATGTGGTCTTCTGCTGTTGTAGCCCATCTACCTCAGGTTTTGATGTGTTGTGCATGTTGAGATGCTTTTCTGCTCACCACGGTTGTAAAGAGTGATTATTTGAGTTACTATATCCTTCCTGGCAGCTCGAACCAGTCTGGCCATTCTCCTCTGATCTCTCAGACCAACAAGGCGTTTCCACCCACAGAACTATCACTTACTCAGTGTTTTTTGTTTTCCGCAGCCCTCTGTGTAAGCTCTAGAGACTGTTGTGTGTGAAAATCCCTGCAGGAGATCAGCAGTTTCTGAAAAACTCGAACCAGCCCATCTGGCACCAACAGCCATGCCACGGTTAAAGTCACAGAGATCACACTTTCTCTTCATTCTGATGTTTGATGTGAATATTAACTGAAGCTCGTGACCTGCAGCTGCGGACTTTTATGCATTGTGCTGCCACATGATTGGCTCATTAGAGAACTACATAAATATGCAGGTGTTCCTAATAAAGTGGATGGTGAGTGTACATTACTCCATGTACATAAGTGTACAATGTACAAACCAGACCACATTCAATCAAAACTTGGATACTATTGAATAATAACTGCCTGATGTGGCACTTAAAAAACAACAGAAACAGAGCATAATGGCACAGAAGCATGTCCACATGTCTACCCTCATCTAAAAACATCCAGGTTCTAAGAATGTGGAAAAGCCCCCAAGCCTACAGGTACCTGCCCCTTACTCAGTAACTAACACTAGTTATTAAGTAGCTAGGATCAGTCTGTCCGTTGTATCTGCCATGTATGACCCTTGGTCTACACTTAGGGTCAACAACTTTTACTGATGACTTTGCGGAATGTACAATGTAAACTGCAGCCTGTCCAAAGTCCCCTTACATCCATGTTACTTCATCTCAGCCTACGAAACCCCACAAAAGTACAAAAATAGGACTGGCCTTTTTGTCAGGCTGCCAATCTGACAAGCTCCCTTCATAAAAGACTAACTGAAATGAGACAATTTACACACTGAATCCCAACGACTAAATATGCTGAAAAACTTTATTCTACATGCAACAAGGAGCCATTTGAGACTCTATGTTTCGAGATTCGAGACTTTATGTAGTGATTCCAGTAGTTTATGACTACAAATGAGATCACCATAAAGTATCATGGTGACTATGAAAAGATCTATGTTGGTTTGAGGAAAGTCATTTTTATGCGTGTGTGTGTGTGTGTGTATGTGTATGTGTATGTGTATGTGTGTGTGTGTGTGTGTGTGTGTGTGTATGTGTGTGTGTGTGTGTGTGTGTGTGTGTGTATGTGTGTGTATGTGTGTGTGTATGTGTGTGTACATACTACAGCATGTTTCTGAACATCACAGTGATGGATGTTTGACTTCCAGCCATTTGATCACCTTCGAACATGTGCACCATGCTGAGAGTGAACATGTGTGTGTGTGTGTGTGTGTGTGTGTGTCGGTGTGTGTGTGTGTGTGTGTGTGTGTGTGTGTGTGCGCGTGGCTATGCAGATGTGAGCGTACACACTCTCACACACCGCAGGCGTTTGTGTCTCACTGCAGTGTTACTCCAGAGTGTGGAGCTGCAGTGTGTGTTTTTCTTCACGCATATGATGTTATTAATAACGAATATTATATTACAATATTCATCTTTATTCAGATTAATTTGAATTCGTAAATTAATCGCATCCATATCATCATCACTCATAATGTCAGAGGACGCAGGTGGGCGTGTCTTCATCACGTACGTAATTCCACGTGTACTACACACACCTCATTTTATTACACACTGATTGATTAATTATAAGTGCTTGTTGTAGGGGGCGTGGCCTTGCTTGATCATTAGTAGGTCACATGACCATAACATGTTTCATTAACTTACCTAAAACTCTCGAAAGCGCCGCTTCTCTGATGCGTCCTTTTAAACCTCGTCTGTATTTTATTGTTTTTAAAGTCGGTTTTTAAAGACGAAAAAAGAAAAGAGAAAAGAGAAAAGAAAAATACTTGGAATGATCGCATGACACACCTCCACGTGGAAAACTAATCCCGTCTGAATAAAGAGACATTTTTTATCAGCATTAGAAACTAAAGAAGCAAACACGGAAAACGTTTTTTTTATCTTCTCGACTGCTATCTTACCAAGATACGAAATGCAAGCAGCTTGTGATGTCACAAAACAGGCTCGAACCAATCACAGGATGATATGCAAATGACCTGGAAGGAAGTGGACATGGCAACTGGAAATGTTTATCTGTAGAACCTGCTTGCTAAGCTAGCTAGATTCCTAATTTGGTTAACATCCATGATAGATACATGATGGTTGTCATGGTAACATTATGTCTGGATGTAAAACGAGACGCTGATACTGAGATCTGTGACTAATGTGAGCTAGTTTACTGACGGTTACCTAACCGGCTAGCTAAGTGGGTATTTACGATAACAGGAGGACATGGGGGCGTTTCTGATTTGCATATCATGCATATTCATAGATCCTGGTATTGTTAATGTGGGTAAAGTTATTGAGATGTTCCTCAGGCATTTTTTTTTAATTGAGTAAAGTTTGTTTTGTGTCTGGTGGCTAAACCGAACTAAAAAAAAGACAGAAATGCTACGTTAATAATTCCATTACTCCACCTCCGCATGGAAAACTAATCCCGTCCGAACAAAGCTCGAGACTTTCGCGTTAGGAACTAAATAAGCGAACACCGAGAATAACGTTTTGTTTTCCTCGACTGCAAGTGGAAGATTCTGCAAATTTGTTTTTCTGTTCAACAACCGCTTTTTAACGTGATAAATACGTATAGATAAATATATATCTCCGTAAGCAAACTACTAAATCTGTTGATCCACAGATGGAATAACAGATTAATTCACAGAAAGAAAAAAAAATTAACCAGCGGTCTGAAATGTAGGCCTGCGACTTCCTACAACACGGAAAAATCTTTCTTCAATTAAAAACGGTTTGAAACGGCGACCGCAGATGAAGTAGTTTATGATGTATGGCGTCTTTTCTCACTGACTCATGTAGCGGGACGATGGGCGAGGGTTCGAATCAAAGGGCTGACAGGGAAAGGAGAGAATGAGTGAGTGTGTGTGTGTGTGTGTGTGTGTGTGTGAATATGTGGAAGCCAAAACAGGGGTGCATTAGTGAGAGAAAGCATATGTGTGTGTGTGTGTGTGTGTGTGTGTGTGTGTGTGTGTGTGTGTGGTGGGGCTCATCCCCGTGTAGCCATGATTTATGCGAGACACACTCGAGTGTGTGACTGGAGGCAGTGGTTTTTTGAAGATGGAAAAAAAAAAAAAGAGGAAGAAAGAAGCGATGACGCTACGACCGCACTCCGTTTAACATTCACGTGTTTTACATTTTCAGGCTCCGAGAGGGTGACATTTCATTTCTCACAGCGAGTGACTAATTCAATTTCACCGCCCGCCTATCCTTCATCACCGTCCCTGTCTCCCTGCACTGCCAGCCACACACACACACACACACACACACACACATGCACACAAATAAATTTGTCTCAACAAGTTTTTCCAAAGCAGTATATACACACACACACACACACACACACACATGCACACAAATGTCGACACCAAACCATCTAAATAAAAATCCATCTCGTTTTTTCGTATCGTCATGGCGACCCCCAACATCTTTCTCTGGTTAGGCCGAGTGATTAATAGACGTAGAGAAGACGTGAGTAAAACGTCAGAACAAGTTTTTTTTTTCTCGTCTCACTCCCTCGTCTGTGTCCCTAATGGCTCTCTTCACCACTTCACATACGCACACTTTTTACGACTTTATTCATATCTAACGCGCTCCTCTCTTTCCGTACGACGTACAAAAATATACTTCGGTGTATGTTTACTTATATTACTGCGTTTACATTAACGTTATTAACGAATGACTGAAACAATAGTCCCGCCCTTAACTCCGCCCCTAACATAAATATAATCTTTATAACTTTCCATACCAACGATTGTTACGAATTAGCGAGGATGAGACGTTGTTTAAGTCGGAAGATGTTTACGTTTTTTTTTAACCGCTTTCAGATCCTGCGTACATTCTGATAACGTTTTATTTAAAAAGTTAATAAATCATAGATTAAGCAAATATCCACTGATCGTATAGGCTCTTATAAATCACTGAGTAACCAATCAGAGTCCAGCTTTGCTCAACAGAGTGATGTATAATTAAGTGAATTAATATTTAAAAATTAATCAATTAATTAATTAATGGTGTTTTTTTTTCTTGGTTTGTTGATGCGCACATACACCATATTTTATTTTTCTCCCATTTTACATTTTTTTAAATTATTATTATTATTTGTCATTTATTTTCCCATCCTTTTCCCCATATATATATATATATATATATATATATTGATAACAAATTATATATATTTATTATTAATAATAATAATATTATTATTATTTAAAAAAGCTGTGGAGATGAGAGGAAGTAAAAAGAAGAAATAAATACAATTAATTCTTTTTAAATTGCACGTGATAAAAAGAATTCAGATCTAAAGATATAAACTATATATTTATATATTTATTTATTTAATACAATTTTAGGCATATTAAATTTTTTTTGTATATAAACTATTTTGAAAACTCACAAATAATGGTTTATTAAAGCATTTATTTTCATTATTTATTTGCTTATTTATTTTCCTTTACACATTTTCATTGCTGATTAAATATTTATCATGCTATTTGTGCTTAGTTTTATTTATACTTGTTTTTTTCTGTCTTTTATATTATATATATAAAATATTCTATATATTTTCAATATTATGTATAAAATATTTGTTGGACAGGAAATGATTAAGTCTAAGAGTGTAAATAAGAGTGTGTTATTGAGCAGAGTTTCAGCTCCTAACACCAATAAAGTGTGTATTATATCAGATTCGACTGTATCGCCGTACAGTCTTTTTCTCAGACGCAGTTCACGAGCTCGTGACCGTAGTTCACACACACTCTCCTCTCCCAGTCTTTCATCATATCTAATAAACCTGTCCAATAAAGATTTTTATGAAGCCATCACTGCAGTAATGCTGCGTGTCATTCCGTCTACGTCGAGCTCAGAGCCGTTAAATCTGCTCCATACCGACTCAATGTAAACACGCCGGCGTGGGTTAGCACGCTAATCACACACTGACGCAGTTACATACGTGAACTTTTCCAATTTCGAATTTGCTCGTCTCAATAATGAAAATGTTTAAATGGAATAAAGGCTTTTGATTACGTTTTTATGTTACTTTGCTTTAGAATCTTTAACAGAACAACAGTTTATGGAAATGTACTAAATTTCTTTTGCTAACTTTCTGGAAATTTTCCTAAAATGTTTCGACGCTAATCACTAGACTTTAGTCCAAGCTTAATGGCAGCTATGTGAAATTTACTTTGCCATAAATGTTCAAAAATAATTAATATAATTACATAATTTTATTAATTACAAAGCAACTCTCCTCAGAAGGTCATGAGTTCAAATCCCAGCACCACCAGGCTGCCACTGCTGGGCCTTGAGCAAGGCCCTTAACCCTCAACTGAGTGAGATAATAGTGAGTCGCTCTGGATAAAGGCGTCTGCCAAATGCCGTAAATGTAAATGTAATGCAAACTCTCCAGTCTTGGTATCAGCACCGCTCTCTACACATGGACTGTTAGACTTGGCAGCAACATCTCAACACCGGCGTACCACAAGGCTGGGTTCTGAGTCTGCTCCTCTACTCCCTCTTCACCTCCGACTGCATACCTGTGCACCTCCATAATCAAGTTCGCAGATGACACTACGTTAGTCGGCCTGCTCAGAGATGAGGACGAGACCTTCTACAGGGAAGATGTTCAGCATCTGGTAACATGGTGTGCCAATAACAGCCTCGATCCCAATAACAGCCTCGATCCTAATGCCCAGAAAACCAAAGAACCAATTGTGGACTACTGGAAGTCCTTTCTGGTTGTCCCCATCTCCGCTGACCTTTCCTGGAACCTCAACACCTCCTCTCTCCTCAGAAAGGCATAAGAGCGCCTGTACTTTCTGAGGAGACTGAAGAAAGCTGATCTTGCTCCTCAGATCATGGTGAACTTCTATCGCTGTAGCATTGAGAGCAACTTTACAACTGCATCACCACGTCTGCGCAGTGTGTGACCAGAAGGCACTACAGCGGGTAGTGAAGCTGCCCAACACCTCGCTGGAGCACATCGCTGGAACACAGCTGCCCAACATTTCAGATATTTATCAAAAGCGTTGCTTGCGGAAAGCGAGATTTGTTCTCAAGGACACCTCCCATCCCCACCACGGACTGTTTGTGCGTCTCCCATCAGGAAAACGCTACAGAAGTCTGCGTTGTTGCACAGAAAGACTCATGAACAGCTTTTTCCCTTCAGCTGTACTGATGCTGAACTCTGCCAGCCTCCACCTAATAACTACACATTAGCAATAAACACTACTGTTATCTGCAATTATTTGCAAGTACTTTCACTTTACTGCACTATCTGTCACTATTACTATTATTTATATCAGATTGCTATTTGCACATGTGCATTTTTATCCGCTTTGTGTATCCACTGCATCGTATTGCATGCATCATGCTGTTTACCTCCATCTGTATACTGTTTATCTCAACTCACTGCACCCTAATTCTTAATTATTCCATTAACTTAATTGCCATTTGCATTACATGTTATGCGTAGTTAAAACAAAAAGAAAACATCAGCAAGTCATCGCTCTGAACTCTACAGCGTGATATGTAAATGCTTAAACTTCTCTTTGAAGCTCATTCTGATTCAGTAGATTTGTATGTTATAGTTAATTTACGTACTAAGGTTTATCTCTGTGTGAAACTGATCTGGGGGCGGAGCTACGTATCAGCATGTGAGGTCACAAAACAGGCTTTCACGAATCACAGGATGATATACAAATTATCAGGAAAGAAGTTGATATGGTAACTGGAAATGTTTAAGCTAGCTAGATTTAAAATTTGGCTAACATCAGTGATGAAGAGATGATGGTTGTCATGGAAATGTGACAACATTTAGATGTAAATCGAGACACTGATACTGATATCTGTGACTAATGTGAGATAGTTTACTAGCTGTTAACTAACCGGATAGCTAATTTAACTAAATATGCGAGTATTTATGATAACAGGAGGACATGGGGGCGTTTCTGATTTGCATATCATGCATATTCATAGATCCTGGTAGTGTTAATATGGGTAAAGTTATAGAGATGCTCCTCAGCCATTTTTAGAAATGAGTAAAGTTGTGTGTAAATGTTTACAGCACATTTTGATTTAGCCACACCCACAAAACTCCATAAAAGGAAAAGAGAGCTTAAAACAACAAAATGGCGATGAAATGGTGAAAGCACGCATCCTAAGCACAAATTGAGATAAATTTTCCAGTAATGCAGCTCAGCCACTGCAGCGCACACTACCATAGACAGACACTAACTCCTCCTTCTTTTACAGGGCGCCATTACTTTTGTCCTGCTCTCACAGCTAGTTTTATTTGTCCAAATTTATTGATTTGATTTGGAATCACTTTATTTCTAGTCATTTATATGAATCGCAGTAACTCATCGACAATTATTATACGGTTCAAAGCCGAACGATCGAGTTTCACATTAGTGAATCTCCTTATATGGAAATTTACACAAACTCCGGAGCGAAGCAGGGATACGAACGTTTTTCCAAAATTTTCCAAAACGTTTTTCTTGTGCAAAAGCTTCTGCGAACAATTTACGAATAAATGAATTCATGTGCAGCTCCCAGTGTGAGCACATTTTTAACTTGTTATTTTTTTAGCCGTATTTTATTCAGTACTTTCAAACTCGTGTGTGTGTGTGTGTGTGTGTGTGTGTGTGTGTGTGTGTGTGTGTGTGTGTGTGGTTTGGACACAGGGTTTCAGATTGAAAGGTGAAACACAGATACAGTAAAACGTCTAAAACTGAACCCGTGTTATCGGGAGTAAAAGTGAAGTTTTTTTCCTGAATAATGTGTTTGTTTGTGACTGTAATTAGTCACACCGCCACACCGAATCCCAGCAGCCCCGGCGGTTTGAATCTGCACGGTCTGCGGATCAGAGCGATCTTAATGAAACACATTTTACGCAGAGGAGAGGAAAAAACAGAGCGCTAGTAAAACTGGAAGGGAAAAAAAAAAGAAAAGGTTTAAAAGGCTCCAGAAGGAAAGCTGAGAAACCGGCGGCTGGCACGATCTCGCCGCGATCCGAGCCTCTTACATTTTCCTACTGAGGCTTTTCAGGGCTACTGTCAGCCATAATAACGCTTCGCTACAGCACACACACACACACACACACACACACACACACACACATATACACACACACACACAGAGACACATATATAGAGTATACAAATCTGTACGTTTTTACAAGAATAAAAATCACAAGATTGTTGTGATTTAACTCCAACGTTACTCATGTCGCCCCCCGAGTCGCGAGTGCGGACGAAGTGAGTCACGGTTTGTGACTGAAACAACGTCGTTGGTGGCAAACGTTTATTTCAGGCTGGAGTTTAATTTCAAAGTGGGTTTGTGCACGGCGCAGTGTGAGACTCGTTCCCTCGGTTGCCATCAGAAACACATTTAAACGTTTTCACTTAAATGTCAAACCACTGCAGAATCAGATTCACTTCTGTAACTCTCTCTCTCTCTCTCTCTCTCTCACACACACACACACACACACACACACACACACATGAAGTCCTGAAGTTTTTATTGTTTTTATTTCATCTGGTGTTAAAGAGTAGACTATAGACTCCTTCACCAATAAAGCTGCGTTCACACTTCAAGCCTAAATGTCACCGTATTGAATGGGAGAGTTAAAGAATTTAAACATGAGGTCTCATAAAACTATCACGCTCACACACAGGAGCACGATCACTGAACGACCCGATTTCATTTCCTTTCACGTCGTTTTCACTTCGACTGGACGTTGTTTGTCTGATCGATCAAGTTTATTACACTCGCTATTATATTTCATGATCAATCACTCAATCAGTGCTGCTGCTGCTGCTGCTGATGATGATGATGATATAATTACATTTCTATACACAATCAAAATAAAACTCCACCAAAAATCTACACCACATGTCCGAGACAGATCTTCATCCCTGACCCGATTCATCAGATACCTTCAGTTTGAAACGCTTCAGAGGAAACGGTGTGATGACCTGCAGACGACGCGAGCCGAAGATCTCGAGCTTTCCCAGGAAACGCCTACAGGCCAGCCGTTAGCTAGCTGAGAGAGCTAGACTAGCTAGCCGGATCGTTTGATGTTTTACAGAATGAAAGATTGGTATTAAAGTATTAAATGATCGGTTTGATGCTCAGTAGCGATCCCCTGTCGCTTAAGCTATAGCTACAAGTCCTGCTGCAGTCTATAACTTACGCTTAGGATAGTGCGTAAGGAGTATCTTCGCCTTAACCGGCTAACGTTATGTTTCTATTTACTGTTTGGTTTATTTTCATTAGTCATGGTCTTTATAAAAAAAAGAAAAATAGCACAGAGTAGGAAGGAACATGTCTGCTTGAGGTGTCGATAACAGACGAAACAGACTTTTTAAAGTAGATTTTAATTCATTTGAGTAATTATTGTATCAGTACCTTCATATTTATTCATTGAATTATTAGTGCAGTTGCAGTATTTTCACTCAACTCAGTGTGTTTCGTACTCTTTCCACCAACGCGTGCTACGGATGTTTCAGTGACGCTAGCTTAAAATAAATTAGCCTCAATGCACGCAAAATCTAAGATGCGCAACTTTCAGCGATGATCTGTAGTCTGGATGAGAAAGACATCAACCTTGGCCTTCTTAGATATCTTAGAATTAAATTTGTGCCAAAAGTGTTGAATGAAACTTTTCAAGAAATGAACAATGAGAATATGCAATGAGAAAGAAGAAAAACTCTCTGAAACTGAAAACAATGAACTCAGAAATTAAATAAAAAACATAACATGATCTTCAAATAAACGGCGTTCTCTTCGTTAAGAGTTTTCTAAGCTTCCTGTTTTCTAATCATGGTTTAGGAAAGCGATGCCAGAGATTTCCTTTATGCTCCGCAAGGTTACGGTCGCCATTCTGGCACAAGCCTCTCGTGTGGGCGGGGCTTAACAGCGATTTATTCTCATTGGTTAGTCAGATTTGGCTCGACAGATCTCTGACACTGGAAATAGAGACGCTCCTGAGAGCTCATCTCCAAAAAATAGTCATACGAGACTAACCAAACCTCACGTATTAATTACGGACTAATATACTGAGTAAATAAGTCAGGAAGTAATTTCCACTACGAAGTACAAACACTGTAACTGCACAGAGAACTGCTTTCCAAAAGTCACATCACCGAAGTCTCTACTTCATACCAATTTTTTTTTTCTAAGAGCTGTTAGTGGCAGCTTCCACAAAATAAAAAATAATCAACTTTAAGACTTAAAAAAAAATAAAATTGAGGCTTATTTTATGCATTTGTTCTTTGAAAGTGAAGGAAGGTTTAATGCTAGCCCAATGCTAGCCCAGTTCTATCAGCAGGTCCTGGTCAAAAAACATGCTAACATGCACACACACACACACACACACACACAAAAAAAAAAAAAAAGCAAAATTAATAAAGTTTCTTAAGTCTCGCAAGCCAGACCTCCAGGTTAGGACAAGAGATATGACCAAGACCCGCCCACTTTTATCCAAACCACAGAGCGGATCATGCTGCAGAAATGACGTTATGGATGTTTTCACACCTGTTAGTCCGTGTGCCTGAAATCGACCGTTTTAGTTCATTTGCTATTTGGTTCGGTTTCTTCGTGTTGCAGTGTTTTAAGGTTTGAAGTGCAGGGAGCCAATCAGATTTCAGCTTTGAAGATTGTGAAGCTTGTAGCCAGAAAAGTGTAAGAAGTAGGAGTGCCCCTCGTCCTACTCCTACCCAAAAAAAATGGACTTGTTACATTCTGGAGCAAAGCATCGTAATTCCCGTTTTTACGTCACCTGACTAGCGAAAGAAAGCTAATGTGCTGTTTTGTTTTGTTTTGTTTGTAAATCCATGTTGTTGTTCTTGACACACAGCTCTGAGGAGTGAATGATGGAAACTAAAACTACTGAAATGAGATTTTCCTGGTCGCACGTCTATAATCAGATTTGAAAAACGATAAAAGTAAAAGTAAACACAACGTATAGCATTATGTATTTCACGTAGCTAAGCGCTGGATTCTTCAATAATGAGTAAACGTTAGATTTTTAATGAATGAGGAATAATTAAGCTTATATATACACACCACACACACACGCACACCACACACACACACACACACATAAACGTCTGAGAACAAAGACGAGCTCGGAGTGGAGTCAGAGCTGCGGTTGGCGCTCGGCTGCACACATGTAGCTGTATTTCATTACCTCATAGCTTAGTTAGCTCGAGCTGCGCTAAGCTGAGCGCAAGGCCACTGCGTTTAATAGCTTTCAACACACGAGTGTTACAGCGGTGACGGGCAACGACATCATCGAGACCACCAACCCTCACAGTAACGCAGTCAAAAACACGTCGAGGTGGCGGCGAGAGAGAGAGCGAGAGAGAGAGAGAGAGAGAGAGAGAGAGAGAGAAAGAGAGCGAGAGAGAGAGAGGAGGGGTTACGGGACGCCTCTAACGCTTTTAATTCAATTTTGGAAATTAATAAAAGGTTATGACATTTCCAAAGGTGTCCTATAACAGAGGATGTGAACTAATATGTCATTTCTGTCATTTTCTTGGAGAGAGATTCCTAAGTGCAGAGACGAGTTTCAAATTAAATTAAGGTTTCTCTTGAAGTCACATTTGCCACAGATGACATTTAACGAGCCGCCGTCATCTGATGGCCGACAAGCTTCTCATTAAACAGCGCCGTGTTCCTGCTCGTTCTCGTCCCGCTGCTCGTGCCGTACGAATTAAATTCAAATTATTTCTACAAGAAAACAGAGATGAAGCTGATTTCCTGTGACCTGTTGCATCGTTCCCCGATTTATTTTATTTTATTCTATTTATCTGAGCTACAATCCTGTCCTAAAGTCTGAAAGCATCAGGAAGAATGTTTTTCTTCTCTTCATCATCATCCTCGTCATCATCTTATTATTATTATTATTATTATTATTATTATTATTATTAAATTTCTCATATAAGATTGTTCACCAGGAAACTAGCTCACTCAGATTGTTCTGTTTTCTTCTTATATTAAATTAGTCCATTATCCTCGATGAGACCTGTTTGACATCTACATCGCTAAAGTCGCTAACAAACAATGGAAGTCTATGGCCACCAGTTTAGCATGATGCATGATGCACGTCTGAATCGCCGCATGCACGCCCTAAAGGACATTGTTTGTCTCAGTGTGTGTGTGTTTTGTTGGGGGAGAATCATCACTACCTCACTTCGGAGCAGTTATTGCATTCCTTGCGAAGGTTCTGTTGGATAAAAAAACCAGTAAAACCGTAGAAACAAACAGAAAACGTGCAACAGACACAACTGAAGAAGGACAAAAAGAAACACACATACGGCGTTAATAATTAATGGCTATAAAAGTAATAATAAATAGTAATAACAATAACAATAATAATCTACAACACCATTTTGTGTGTGTGTGTGTGTGTGTGTGTGTGTGTGTGTGTGTGTGTGTGTGCAGTTACAGTGATGTACTGACTTTGGTTGCCATGTTGAGAGGATTAACTTTCAGAAATTTATTATTTGAACACTATAAAGTTAACTATTGTTTAATTCCATCTAGTTCACTCAGAACTATTCAGATATTTAGTTATATATAGTTATAGTTTTTTATATATATATATATGTATATATATATATATATATATATATATATATATATACAGTTTAGTTTTATAATATAAATATTAATATAAATAAAGATCATAAAAAGGTTTTATGTTTTCGTTTATCTTTATCATTAATTATGTTTTAATTGATCTTTGTCTATTTTTTTTTATCTAAAGAGCACATTTTAAATCTAAAACGAACACATTTATGATCATAATGAATGAATTGGAAGAAAAGAATTGTAATGAAACAATCTACAATTAATTAATGATAAAATAAATAAGAAATATTTACCAATCAGAAAAAGCGTGTATATAAAACAAACCCGAACGTTTCCATTTCAAATCGATCAGATTCAACAATTATGTTGTTTTAATTTTAATTTTTAACCGTTATTTAAAAAAATAAAACTCCCACACACACATGCACACACACATGCACACACACACACACACACACACACACGCACACACACACACACATGCATAAGAACAATAAAGTCTGCAATAGAGAGACAGAAGGAGTAAAAGAGAGACAGTCTGTGGGGGCGGAGTCTTGCAGTACCAGACAGGAAGTGTGTATTGATTGACAGTCGAGCCCACCAATCCCACACGTTCATCAAGACTCCCTGATCCCACGGTCTGTCCATTCGGCTGCATGTGGAGGCTGTAACATGATGAAAGAAGAGAAAAAAAGAAAAGAGTGATGAAACCGGAGCCGGAGTCCACCTGTCTGCGCTGGGAAACTGAAATAAAGACCAAATGAAAGCCATCATAACCTTCCCATTCACTGTTCATACACACACACACACACACACACACACACACACACACACACACCGCAGCTGTCTCTCAATGTCCATGCTGTCCCCACACACACACACACACACACACACACACACACACACACACACACTGTGAGGTCTACTGATGTCTTCATTAAGCACATAAACATTAAGACGCGCACATAAGATTCAGTTCCATCAACATTTTTTTCAGAGAAAAGACTTTAAATAAAAACAAGCAGTTGTGTGTTTCCATCAAAAAAAAAGACAAACACACACACACACACACACACGCGCTCACACACACACACACACATTTATTCAGAACAATTTCCATCAGACTTGAACCTTATCTTTACGATACAGTAAATAGATAGATGTAGCTATAATGTATCTTTAATGTAATTATTATGTAGTTATAATGTAACTGTAATTTACCTGTAATGTAGCTGTAATGTAACTAATATAATTACAATGTAGCCATAACGTAGCTGTTATGTAATTATAATGTAACTAACATAGCTGTAATATAGCTATAATGTAACTTTAATGTAACGGTAACTTGGCTGTAATATAGACAGCTGTTAATGTAACTGCAATGTAACTGTAATATAAATAAAGTTGCTTTAATGGAGCTGTAACGTAACTGTAACATAGGTGTAACGTAACTGTAACATAGGTGTAACGTAACTGTAACATAGCTGTAACGTAACTGTAACGTAGTTGTAATATAACTAAAGTAGCTGTAATGTAGCCTTTATGTAGCTGAAAAGTAAATGTAACATCAGTGTAATAAAAAGTTAATTAGTTTTATACATATTTATTGAACCAAGCTCTGTAGACATTTCTCCACACACACACACACACACACACACACACACACATTCTTAACATACCTGGGATGCATGTATTTATCCAACATGGCGGATTTAAAGGCCTAAATATAAGGAGAGCTGTGTCTCTGGGTGTAGCGGTGGCGAAAACACACACTAAGCCCCAATCAGGATAAAAAAGTCACATTGTTAGCGAGCGAGTGCTCAGAATAGCAGCTGAGGCTAAAACACAGCTCATGAGAGCAAACCTGAGCGTGATTTAATTATAAACCGGCCTTCATGCAGAAAAAGCGATTAGTACGCTGGTACAGTGATGTCATTAGTGACAGTCGAGGTGAACGGAAAAGAGATTCAGGGATTTGGTTTGTTAAAGTTGAAAATTCCATCACTAATTGTTATCTTATTCATGCCAAATGATCTGTGATTCATTTTTACAGAAAATACATTAGCTATAAACGCTGAATAATGTCAAATATATCATGGCTCAGCTGTGATTTTCTTTTCTATAGTTTTTATAGTTTTTATAGTTTTTTTTTTTTTTTTTTTTTTGCCGTGACACCATTTGAGCCGTTTGAGCAACAGACAGGTCAGGTTACACTTCGCCATCAGCCTGAGTGGAAATTCTCAAGGGCGGCATTTTATTTTCCATCCAGTTTGGAGGGGATTACCTGAGCTTTGGAAGCTCACTGAGCCGTTGCCCGTCGTCCCCTAGCTGACTGGCGGAGACAGTTTTGTGTCCTGGGCGTAAAATGCGCTGCTAAACGATCCCGGGTTCCCGCCAGCGCCTCCTATTTTCGCCATTTTCACTCTCTCTGTTCAGCCTTCGTGCCTGAGACCCGACGTGTTAATAACGGGGAAAATGTAGAATAACTCAAGCCAGTTGTTTGGCTCACGTAACCAACCATTAGCCGTCTTTCCACACCCAACAGAAAAGTGTGCGTTTTTGTAAAAAGAGAAAGGATGCCTCGCATTCCACCAGATCTCCTGGCAGGCGTCTGACGGAGCGGTATCTCTCAGATGGTGACAGTATTATTTTTTTGGTAATAAATGAGCACAGAGGTTTTGGGGGCTGTCGTCTTCTCTTCTATCACACTGTCATAATTCACCGCTTTTCCAGACCGGCTCAACAGATTAGCGTCCTGGCGCGGATCTTCACCGAATTCACTAGAAAACATCTCTGAGACTCGAGTCTCTCGAGCAAACTTGCATTATCATTGATTAAAACCTGTTTTGCTTTTGATTTGTCCAGATTATAACTCATCAACATTTTTATCAGCTCGTGGAAGACGATGCCAGAATCGGGAAAAGCACGCCTCTTGGGAAATCTATATTTCGTTATATGATATTACAGTCAGAACACGATATTTTTTTGATGTGGTCTTATCGGTGCGTGGTAAAAAACTTTAACCGCACTCTGCAGCTATAAAACGAGTCCCAAAAGCTCCGTTTTCGTCCGTCTCGCTGTTTTTCTTTACTCTTTACTCTTTAAGGCCACGTCCGACAGCTCGTGTTGCCGCCCAGACGGAAAGCGGCGAGCTCATAAAATCAGAGCTGAAAGCCCCCTTTCGCCCACCTGTTGCTCCGAGGCTGGATGCTGGACTGAAGTGAGGTACTTCAGGGGTACTTCAGGGGTATTTCAGGGGTATTTGAGACCCACCTGTGGCGGAGGAATATGGAAACTCCATCCATCTCTTTTAGCCAGGACGCTAAGTGATGCTTTGAGGTGTTCATAGAGGGGAAAAAAAAACACATTTAAACCTTTAAAAAAGTAGCAGGCTTATAACACACCCCTCAACCTAAAGGTGTTCATTTACCCTTTGATTTCAGATTCCTCGCGTCTGTGGTTCAATCAGACCACTTTAATCTGTCAAGGTGTGTTTGAGTTCATTTATCAAATCCGAGGACTTTAAATAATTAACGCTTTGAATGTGCAAATGTTGAACTGAATAAAGAACGCTGAGGAAATATTTCAGTCACCTCATGCTGACATCAGTGATGGGAATTTCAGTCTGGTGATTATCACATTAATGAATATGTTTTATATCAAACTCAAAATAAAGAACTCGCGCAGAGATAAAATCACACTCTGGGAAAAAAAGACAAGAAATTTCTGGACTTTTCGAAATCATCCAATGCTTTTTATACCATTCGTGTTTTTTATTGCAGATTCCTAAAATGTCGGAATTTTTTTCCTCAACATTAATATACGTGTAACTTTATCAAATTCTTCATAATAACTCAAAAATCATAGAAAAAAATCTGACTTTTTTTTTTTTAACCTGTAATAATAATAATAAAAATTAAAAAGAAAGTAAAGAGTCTTGGATACCTTTATAAACTTCAGAAATTGCATTGTTTTTAAATAATGAACCATCGCTGATTATTATGGATAATTAGCTAAAGTTACGTATCTACTGATATTAAAGAAAAACTTAAAAAAAAAAAAATCAGACATTTTATGAATCTTTAACTGAAAATAGAAATGATGTGAAAACTTTTTAAACTTCATTCTTCAACATCAGTATTTGTAATATGTAACTTTACTTATTTTTCATAATCACTCAAAGATGGTAAAAACAAAATCAGGAAATTTTTAAGGTGTCTAAAGCGCTAATTATATATATAAAAAAAATTATGAAATTTATTTCCTTCTTACATATATATATATATATTTATATATAGTAAATGGTAAAAATAAATCAATCAATCAATAAATAAAAATACATTTATTTCAGGAATATTTAAAGGCATCTGAAGCTTCTTAAACCAGTTTTCTTTTCAATTGCACTTTAAAAATGTCAAATTTTTTAAATGTCCTTCACTAATATCAATAATTATGTAACATTTATGTAATTCTTCATAATATCTCAGAAATGAAGATAAACAGAGTAGAGAATTTTGTAAAAAAAAATTTCAGATGCCTGCTTTAAAAAAAAAAAAGTTGTTCTTCAAAATCAACATATATGTAACTTTAATTTCTGTAATTCTTTATAAACTCCTCCAACAGTTCGAAGCAGAACGTTCGTAATATAATCTCTGGAAATGACAGAAAAAAACGGATGATGAGAAGGAGAATGAGAGCGAGTCGTTTGTAATCAGAGTAAAGCAAATGGCATTCTCTCTTGTTCTCTTGGCTCATCCCTGTTTCGCGGCGCTCTGTTTGTTTGACATTGATTGGTTTTTATGGGGCTCAGCTGAAACTCGAACCGAGCTGAGCAGTGAGTCATCGCTGTCTCACACACACACACACACACACACACACACACACACACATGGCCTGCAAACTTGGACTGCACTTGACTTCCACGTACCTCCGCTGACACGACGGTCCAGCGCTGAAACAATGGAAGGATTACAAACAGAGGGGCTCTATTTAAAGACCAAAGCATCCGAGCACAGAAATGCGGGGGGTTCTCACTTATTCACGCAGGGACGCCCTGCAATCAGCGCCATCTGTCAAGACTGCACCAAACAAAACTAATATTTACTCTGTGTGTGTGTGTGTGTGTGTGTGTGTGTGTGTGTGTGTGTGTGTGTGGGTGGGAAGCTTTTTCTGTCACTTTGAATGCCTGATGTTTATAAGGTTATCAGTCAAGAGCAGACTCTTTTCATGCTTCCTGGTTTCTTTTTCTCTTTCCCTCCATCCAGTATGTGTGTGTGTGTGTGTGTGTGTGTGTGTGTGTGTGTGTGTGTGTGTGTGTGTGTGAGACGGAGATGAGTCAGAAATCTGAACCTCACATAAATTAATAGCAAAGATAGCCTGGCAAATATTCAAACGAAAGGGCCGTCTTATTTATTGCGACGCAGAGATTGACCCATTAAGAGAGTCATAATTTCAGGCTGTCACAGCATTGGCATGTTTTTAATGGCGGCGCGAGCGCTCTGCTTGGACCGTGACAAGGACTGATGGCAGAGTGAAACCTCGCCCGAGTGACGAACAAATACGAGACATTTGCGCCGCATTGTTCCGAGGCTACGTGTGCCACTTATTTTTAGCCAGTTCTACCGGCTCGGCCACAGATCCTCATAAGGCGAGCGCTACTCATTGTTCGCCGTGTTTTCGTTGCGTCCCGGTGAGACGGTGACGGCACCTGATATCAGGAGGTCGGATTGATGTAGGCGCTTGGAAAGTTAAAGCGTGTCATCATGGGATTTGGGAGGAATTAATAATTTGCGCTGAATCAAAAACAGACAGGAGGCACGATTCCCTGCAAGACTGGAATGACGAGACGGCTGAGGAGTTTAATTAATTGATGTAATTACTCACATTGCACATATTCCTTTGTATAATTTTTCATATTGCGCTCATATTCATCACCTGATCTGTATTTACTCATCTATCTCACTGTGTGTGTGTGTGTGTGTGTGTGTGTGTGTGTGTCTTGTCGTTTTTCTATTGCATGTGTTTCCTACTGTTCATATTTACACTGTACACATTCATCATTGGATATGTATTAGGGATATAACTGAATATGAACACATCATTCGCATTATTATTAATGAACAGATAATGTGTTCTAAACATATACAAACACAGATATGAATAGGAGGAGCACTGCAAGGCTTTTTTTCTTTTTTTTTTCTTTTTTTTTTTTTTTTAGAAAGTTTGCCAGAAATCTGTTTGAGATTATCCGAGGTGTGTATCGGACCAGGATCTTGCAGAATGCGAGTGTGAGCTAATGGTCAGATATGAAGTCATGAACGTGTGACGTGCCATTTACAACATTCATTCATTCATCTTTAGTAACTGCCTGGTCGGGGTCATGGTGGTTTAAATGAGGCTGCTAATCTGTTTATATTTTGGTAACAAACTAATTTGGTTAGAGGTGTGGGGTTCTCTCGAGTGGGAGGGGCATTCTCTATATCCCCTGTGACCTCCATCACAGTGATACTAGCCAATCATGGGCGTCTGTGAGCTCATGTATGTGGAAGAGGGCGGACAGCGCTTTCCTCAGCGTGTGTTACGCCTCCCTGTGATGCAGCGTGAGCAGCAGTTTGAAGATGTCTCAGAGGAAGCGCATGTAAGCGTTCACCTTCTCCAGTTGGTAGCTGGACCAAATTACTGAGAAAATGGTGACAATCCAGAAAAAAAAAAAAATCGGTCATGGCAGCATGTTCAAACAGAAACAATAAAATCATGAGCGGAATTAAAAACACATCTCTAGTTGAGAACAATGATGAACTGGAGTGATGTAGCTGAGGTTGAGGAGCTGAGGAACACCATGCTGACGCTGCTGACGTTTCTACACACTTTACCTTCCAGTTTAGGCCACACCCACTTCAGGTTTAAATCTGAATACAGATACGGATTGCTTTACACTTGCTATCTTGGAAGAATTTCTCCATCTGATTTCTTCCTAATTCCATGTAACAATATTGACATGAAACCGGAAACAAGGAAATTTTTACGGAGCATTGTTTAACATCGTCTTCCATCTACTCTGTTTTGTTCTGTTCGTGTCCGACAAGTCTGCATTCCTCCTACACACGTCTCAGCTCGCTGTAATTTTGTAAAGTTCTTCACAGACGCCAGTGGTGCGTATAATGAATTATGCAAGTGGGAAAGGAGGGAGGAGGAGGAGCAGGATTATTGCTTCCAATCCATACTGATTCCGCTTATAGAAACAGGGCTTTGTGTGGGTGTTGAGGCTGGGGTTTTGAGAAGAAAAAAAAAACTACAGCACGCTTGGAGGTATCGCTTACAGTGGCCCAAAAAGAAACATCTGGGCAGGCGAAAGTCCAAAGAACACAAACCCTGCTGAGAGCAGAGAGAGAGAGAGAGAGAGAGAGAGAGAGAGAGAGAGAGAAACATAACGGAGATCTGGCAACCCACACCATCAACATCACCATCACGCGCCTCCTCCTCCTCCCTCTTCTCTTCTCTTCTCTTCTCTTCTCTTCAAATACACACAAACACAAACACACAAGAACACAAATGTGTGCTATTTTTCCTTCTGTTAAAAAAATTTCGAGGTGATTGTTCATCACGCGACAAGATAAGAAGTTCAATATCTAATTTAATTGAAACGCAGGAGGATTTTCAGGACATGCGTAGGACATCTGTTTTGAGTTTGAGTCTGGAGATATGTCAGTGTGGTACGGCTCAAATAAAATCCACACACACACACACACACACACACACACACACACACACACACACACAGTGATGCGTCTTTGCTTCTTAGAAGAGCTGATTAACAGGACAGTGATGAGACAGAGAAATGAATGGTGCGTTATCTGTAATTTTACGCTGATTTTTACGTGTTTCTCGCACCTTCTAACCGCAAACGAAACGTCTCCGGTGCTTCACATAAAACTAAAAAGGAGCGACCTGATTAATGGTTCAGCAAATAACTGTGTGTGTGTGCGTGTGTGTTTGTGTGTGTGTTTAACATGAAGTATATATATACTGTATATATATATATGGGTAAAATTGGGAAGAGAAACGATACACAACTCCAAAACTAGTTGACCACAACATGGAGGAATTTCCTCCTCTCGACATACATCAAGCTCCTTGGATCAGGAGAAAAGTCTGGATCTCTGAAAGTGACAGGAAACAGCGGCACAGAAGAACGATCAAGAACCTCGTGGATCCGTTTCTGCGCCTCTGATAGGCTACACCGCCGACTGACCGCAGAAATCGACCGTTTTTCCCATCCGCTTTCCTTCTTCTTCTACTTATTATTATTATTATTATTATTATTATTATTATTATTGTTATTTTTCGCCGTCGTGGAGCAGAGCCACATCAGCATATTCAGATAGACATCTGAAGGCAATCCAAACAGAAGCACATGAAAAAAATGTCTGAAAAAAAAATGCAGTAAAAAAAAAAAATCCAAAAGTTCTTCCTCAAGCTGCAGCCGATGAAGGAGCGATTTCACGATGAAGTCAGAAAGAGAGGGAGCGCTATAATCCTGAGGAATAATTTCATTAAAAATGTAAATAAACTTTTTTTTTTTCAAAACGTACATAATCAGAAGTCTATAACGCACTCGTACAAACATATAAATCATTAATGATTAATAAAATAGCATTAATAGTAAGTTTAAACTGGGTGTTTATTATCACACACATTACTTACAGGTTTAGGCTACAGTTACGACTTTAATCCTTGGGGGTGTGGCCTAGAAGGAGGGCGGAGTCATATCAAACTGCACTGAGCAAACAATGTGATCTACACGGTGAAGTTTGATGTTTATAGATAGACAGGAAGTCCCACTGGCTCCTAAACATCCCTTACTTGTTAGCTACATTAGCATCGTAACTTCAGACATTGAAAACATCTCAGATGATTGGTGATGTTCGAGCACATTCTGGACATTTTTCATAACTACATTGGTTTTCTGGGTTTATAATCAACTTTCTGTGATTTACGTGTTACGCTCGGCTTCGTTCTCAGATTAGATTAGCAAAGCGAGCTAGCTGTACTAGCTACGTACACTCACCAGAGACTCCAGCCATCGCTGCTGCTTCCTTCCAGCTTTATTTTTCTTCCTAACGTCTCTGTACACGTTTAACGAAGATGGAGATGAAACCACGATTTTAGGTTTTTCTAATTAATTTTGCAGGAAATAACTGCAGGTAGGAACTAAAGTCGTGAGCGGAGAACTGAAGAAACACCGAACCTCGCGCGCCATAGGGTTGGTCTGAGGAATCATTTGAGAACAATTGTTTGGATTTGTTCGTTTACAGCGTTTTATATATAATTTATAGTGAACTGAGAAAATCTCAGTTTAAATGTCGCTGGTTGGCGCTGAAATCTCCGCTCCATGCCACACGTGTAGACAGAAAATGAACGATTGAATGTCGCTTGCTAGTGTGAACGTAGTGTTAAGACCTGAGACTGTGTGTGTGTGTGTGTGTGTGTCTGTGTGTGTGTGTGTGTGTGTGTGTTATAAAGCATCTGAAAGTCCATCAGTGTTTTCTGTAGTCACGTCCATGCAGAACGTCCTCTTGAAGAGAAAACACAAATGTTTCCTGGCAGGAGGCACGGGCTAATTTCACATGACGGCACGCTGGCAGCGGGTAACATTACAGACATCTCAAGTTTAAAAACGCCACAGCGCTCTTTTTCTCACTCACACACACACACACACACACACACACACACACACACTCATTCTCTCCATCTTAGCGGGCAAAATGCCTCCTTTGCACTTTTTCACGTTCCTGATTGAGCTGTAGCTGGCTGGATCTTCTGGATCCACTAACACACTGCGGGACGTTTCGTTTAAAAAAGCTGGTATCTTTCATGCTGCAAACTTTCTGGGGCAATTTTCTGCTCTTTTTATCTTTTATGCGGCTGTGTTCCACCGATTTACTTTGGCAGCGCTGGACTGCGGAGAACATCGCTGCGCTCGCCGCCCTGAAAATTACACTGACAACTGATGAAAGACTGCAGTTAAGATACACAAATGTTACAGCGCCGCTTCGTTTAAGTGAACACACGGCTCGCTTGTACGCTCGAGCCTTTCAAAGAGGCGCGTTCGTAAGCCGAGACAAAACAAACACGGTGTTTAATAACCCAAACCGACTCCTTACAACCCAATAAACATCAACGAACCCCTTCATTCATGCAGCATCATCACACAGAGCTAGTCTCGTTAAATCTAATCTAATCTGTGTGGATTCATGCTAACCAAAGGCAGCATTAGCTACTAGCTGCTAGCTTCTGCATGTAAGCATTAGCAGCGCTAATCAGATAGCTAACGTTTGTGTTATGATGAAATTGTATCTCAAAGTGACTCTGAAAACTTGAAGAAAACTTATATCTCAGTTATAATGCTGATTAACTGGAACAAAACACTGATGAGGGAACGACTGTTTATAGCTATAATGTAAGTAAGAACAGGATCTCGTTTCACAGACATTCCACACCATTAAATATAACTATAAACGGATAAAAAGTATGATGTTATTTAATGAATAAAAATTTTTAATTGCTGCCAAATTTCTCTCATATAAGAGAACTAAATACAAACCAAATCGACTTTGTGTTTCAAATTTTTCATCATTCTTCATTTTTTCCTTCTATAATCATCCACATAAATTACAGCCGAATGTGAGAGAATTCCCGTTATTCCGACCTGAAAGCGTTCACGCGTTGCGATTGCGTTTACTGGATAAACGTGGCAGTTGGAGTTATTTATCTAATAATATCTAGCATTAAACATTAGCATGATACCTTTCCTAATCTTTACTAGAGTCTTTACTAGAGATTTTCTCAGCTGTAAATATGAAATATTACCTAATTTAAGATTTCTTTGGATATACAGCATCGCTTGGAGTAGGAAAGCTGCTACTTTACATGGATATGATGTGAATGCAGTAAGATGTCTTTAATAAATAAAAAAAATTGTAATCATTGGAAAATTGCCAGGGTATAAGAGGAATAAAACACTCAGGGACGTGCTGTTAGAGGAAAATAATCAACTCCAGGGTGGTGACAGTAACTTGCTCCATCACACCACCCAGTCACTCAGTATTTTACTGTAACAGTTGGCCCAGTTGCTTTGATTTTTAGGATAAATCTGATATTTTTTTGCTCACCATGGAACTCGAGTAAAGGCCCTGAGGGATGGTAAAGCTGAGCAGGAGTCCAGATGAGGATATGGAAAATAAAGATGCAACGAAGCAACAGAAAAAAGAGGGATCTCAGCCAAAAAAGTTCAGCCACAACATCACTCCTTTTCCCCGTTCTGCACGATCAACAGTTTTTATAACTTCCATGAGGCCGTCGGACTGGCCAAGTGTGTGTGAGAGAGAGAGAGAGAGAGAGAGAGAGAGAGAGAGAGAGAGAGAGAGACAGAGAGAGAGAAAGGGAGAGGGGGAGAGAGAGAGGGAGAGGGAGAGAGAGAGGGGGGTCAGCAGCTACTGCAGGTTAAAGGAGAGACAGAGGGAGTGGGAGGAGGGGACGAGTCTGCCAATACCTCCTCTCTCACTCTCTCTCTCTCTCTCTTTCTCTTTCTTTATCTCACCTCCCTTTTTGCTCTACATAACGTCGTCTGGCAGAGACGGCAGAGAGGCAAGAGCTCGGAGAAGACAAATGGAAGGGAAAGAGTGAGAGAGAAAATGGGGCGAGACAGAAAGAAAGAAGGAAGAGCAGGAGGCCGAATTAGAAAAATATACAGAGGAAAGTGGAAACCCGCGGCTGTGGCTTGGCCTGGCCCCCTGCCCGGCCGGGTCTCTGTCGGCAGTGTCGGATCTCGCCTTCATGCCAGAGACAGCTGGAGGTGTCAACAGTCAGCCGAGTCCCGAAGCCAAGCTCGGCCGATGTTTACGCACACAAACCGTCCTCCTGTCACAATACAGACGACGCCCATCCGTCACAATGAGCGCTCCACGTTTCTCAAGCTATTAAGAAATCCGTTTATGAGCCAACGACCTTAACGTAGATTTACTGAGTAGATCCTGATGAAAGCTACGTTTAAAAAAAAAAACGTCCCATGACTGCAAGAAAAGTCGTGGATGGTTAAAGTTATGCTGAACGCACAACCTTCTCGCCTGTTACAATTCCTACGAGTTTTGCACAAGATCAGGTTGCTGAAAACTGTAAAACTGTTGAGTAAAGCTGCTTTTGAGAAATGGAGCCTTCTGTACCTTTGGAAAGTAAATCGAGTGTATCTTTTAAACTAACCGAGGCTTCATCAGATCTTTAAGACCTCCGCTGCACTCCTGAGAGTACATTAATGGCGTTATTACCTCAGGGAAGAAAAATGTAACTGAAATGTAACAGCACCTTTATTTCTGTAAAACAGAACCAACTCACAGAATAATCAAGAACTAGAAATGATTTCATGAGAATCCGGTTATGAGGCAGTAAGCGTCATGTAGATTTACGTAGATCTTGGTGAAAAAAAAAAGTAGATCCTACGAGTCCCAGGACTGTAAGAAAAGTCACGAATGGATAAAGTTAGGCTGAGACGAGAGAACGCAAAATGTTCTCGCCTGTTTACGGTTCCTAAGAGTTTTACACAAGATCAGGTTGAAAACTTTATAACTGCTGAGTAATGAGTAAGACTGCTTCTGAGAAAGTGGACCTGCTCTATCATTTTTACGAAGGAAGGAGCCCTGAAGAGTGCAAGTTTGCATCTCTAATTCTTTCGGAAAATGAATTTAGTGTCATAACAGAGTATTGGACTTTATAGTTGGACTTTAAGGACATTTCTTGTACTTTTGAGAGTACATTAATGTTGTTTGTACCTCAGGAAATAAAAATGTATCCAAACAAAACCGTTATTTCTTCAAGACCGAGCCAAGTAAAGGATTACATGGGAAGTCGACTGGCTTAAAAAAAAAATCCAAAATTTGCAAAACAGAGATTAAGAAATCCAGTCATGAGCCAAAAACGTTAACGTAGATCTTGAAGCTCGCAAAACAACACTAGAGTTCCTTAATTTTAAGGAAAGTTACAAAAAAGTTAGTGAGAGGTGGAGTTACAACTGGCGTCTTAGCAAAACTCTCTCGCATGTTACAATTCCTACGAATATTTCTGTACGATTTTTTTTTACAAGGGAGGGAAACCTCAAGGGTAGAACTAGAACTCGGCAGCATGATGACGTATTAATATCGTGATTAATTATGTCGCAATACACTTTTACATGATATCACAGATGATTTTTTTTTTTCAAAAAATATTAGATAAAATGACAAACATGAAACAACGAAAATATCTTGTTTTAAATTTTTTTCCATTTGCAGTTTAAAGTAATTTATTATTTATTCTGTAGATATTAGAAATTTTCATAGTGTTTTAAATGCTACATTACTGTTTTGCGGGAAGTTGGTTTGCGAGCCTATATATCCTGAAAGATATCTTATTTTTGTCATATCTCCAATCCCTGGTTAGGACCGTTAGTTCTTTGGGAAAGTTAATGTTGTTTGTATCTCTGGGAACAATAACGTACTCGAGCAGTACCTTTATTTCTATGAAACAGAACTGTAGAAAGTAGGAAATCCAAAAATGTGCAAAACAGCTATTAAGAAATTCGGCTGTAAACCAACAACGTAGCCGTAAAGAGATTTACTGAGAGCTACAGCTCTCATGTTTGTACCTCTGGGAAGAAAAATGTACTGGAGGAGTACTTTAATTTCTATGAAACAGAACCAACTAAAGGAACACTTAAGTTCTAGGCTGTCTAGAAACTAGAAAATGCCCAAATTTGCAAAACAAAAACTCTGGTTGTGAGATGACAAGCTTAGCTGATAAAAGCCATATGAAAAAGGCAACAACTGGCAACTTAGCAAAATGTTCTCGCTTATTACAATTCCTGCGAGTTTTGCACGGGATCAGGTTACTGAAAATTGTAAAACTGCGCGTAAAACGGCTGATGAGATGGTGTAATGGATGGAGCGCAAACCAGAGCGGGCAAGTATCACAGCGAGCGAGCCAAAGACAATAACATTAACATGTACTGTCCCAACTAAAGCCATCACTCTGCTGTCAAGAGCTCTGTGTTTCCCAAAGCCTTGATGCAAGTCAGGGGTTAAGGCTGCTAGTACAAATCACACTGGGAGGGAATGTGTTTAATATACTGTCTTAATAGGTTCCAGAGAGGCACATGTCTGGCTATCAAATGTTCTTCCTTGAAAAGCGTCCCGTTGTACCTTCATAAAGTACACAGCCAGTAGAGGAGAATGGATGAGCCAGTGCTCGAAATGACAGATAAGACCAAGCTTATTTCCATCGCTGTTTTAATTTCATTAGAAATAATGTTTTTAAAAAAAGAAGAAGAAGAAGAAGAAGAAATGTCTGAACTTAAATGAAATAAAGTGTGCGGTGTCTATGGGGAGAGAGAGAGCGCAGCCGCATTCCTGTGAGGTGAAGAAGGGTGCGCTGGCAGAGAAACTCCACAGAAAGTAAGAATGATGGAGTGTGATGGTCCTCGGTCCACAAACCCTCCATCCAACACCAGAGGAACTCCACCAAGCATCCACCAGAAGACATGAAAAAGAGAGTGCAGGGAGGTTTCCTAAAAACGCTGCAGGACAAAAGATTACTCCGAAGATTAAAACTTAAAAAGAAGATGCACGTGCATTCATGGACCATTCATTTCTAATGAATATATGTAGTGCACATTTGAAACTAATCAAATGGACCTTGAGTGGACCGCACCTTTGAGAATTTTATTAAGACTATGTTCATACCTCAGGAAACCGAAAAAACGTACCTTTATTCCTAAAAAACAGAACTAAAGGAATGCTTAAAAGACAGAGAAAATCCCAACCACAAGAACATCGTCCAAACTAAACCTAGTACTCCAAAACCAGAAGATTTCCCCTCATTAAAACATCTCAAAAAGAACAAGTATAAGACCAACCAAATCTCATTACCATATCCCTCTCGGGACTCCTTGAAATGTTATCTGTGTTTCTAAAAAAAAAAAAAAAAAAAAGCAGAATGAGTTGAAGCAAAGCAGCCAGACTCCGAGACTTGGAGGTTTCCCAAAGCATGGAGATATTCCCACAAATTATAGAGTGCTAAATAACTATTATGCAGCATTCAGAAACGGGAATGGACTTAAAGACACAGTTTAAGTCTTATAACAAAAGCTGGAGCTGAATGCTAGTCAGGTTTTGCTAATGAGCTTCTGCGTGGAAGAATCCGTTACGGTGGAGAAGCGCTGCATGGTGTTAATAAATCAGGCACATATGCAGCCATCGTTTAAAAAAAAATCTGTATCTTTCCGCATCACTGAGCGCGCCAGCGTTCACATGAATCACATGTTTTTGTGATATACCTCCATTTCCTGCCGCCGCCTCCTTCACCCCGAGCATCACACAGGACACTATAAATAATAAATGCTTCCGAATTTTCTCATGGAATTCCCATTTGTGGTGAGGACAATTTCTTCAGCACTGAGGATTACTGTTCATTTCGTGTGCTGTCGTTTTAAGACGACCTGTTAGAAGGCCAACACCACCACCACCACCACCACCACCACCACCACACCACCAGACAACCCAATACCCCCACAGCCACCCCCTCCACCCCATCACTATAACCACATCAGCTATAAATCCAGGCACACAGCACTCCACTACGTCCACGGAAGAATAATTCCGAATTTCAGTTTTCTTCCTGAAAGCATTTTTATTTCTTTTGTCCTAGACTTCACTCGTTCCTTCCGCAATCCGAGCTCACTAAAAGTTCAGTCATTTGTCCTGGAGACTTTTCCTCCCCATGACATGATACAACTCGATCCTGTGAAGAAGGGATGGAATCGAGATTACTCACACTAAAATCACGGAAAAAAACAGAAATAAATAACGAGTGAGACGTTTTGCATAACTTCAGCAAGAAATCATCTTTATATTCTGAAAGGTACGGCCAAAAAAGCTGAAGTAGAAATACGGTCTAATCAGAGGGTTCAGATCTTTATCTCAGTATCATCAGAGTGGATCTCTTTATCACCTAATATCTCAGATATGTGCAATTTTTTTTCTTGCACTTTTCTTGGGAGAAAATTCCAGACCTTTGACTTTTTCTACACTTTTTATGTTTTCTTTTTTTTTTGGCTCATTTTTGAAGATTGTTTAAATTTTTTTTAAGGCAACAGACAATCATTTTCTGATTTTCCATACTTTTTTTTCAGATCTGGAATTGAGTGCCTTTAAATTCAAGACATTTCCAGACCTGTTCTTCTTCTTCTTCTTCTTCTTCTTCTTCTATTATTATTATTGTTATTATTATTATAAACTTAGTATGTAATTAAGGTTAGCTTTTTCTATTTTTTTATTATTATAATTTTTTTAGCAAAAGAGAAAATGGGTTTTCATACTTTACAGGACTGGAAATTACTTTTTTTTTTTAATTCCATACTGTTCCTGGACTTCTTGAGACCTGTTGTTGCTGTTGTTCTTGTCCTTCTTTTACTTTTTCTTCTTCCTCGTCTTTTTCTTTATTATTATTATTATTATTATTATTATTATTATTATTATTATTATTATCATCATCATCCAGGGTTCTGGCCATTGTCTTGCAAAAAAATTCCAGACATTTCCTATGTTTTGTTTTTTCTTGTTAATTGTTGAAGGTCATTAAGACTCCAGAGAACAGTTTCTGGATAGTACTCCACGGTAGTTGTCCGTCCCTGATTTCCGCATCCCCTGGTTGCCGTAGCTCTCCATTCCCCGAGCGTTTGAGAGCAGCGGCGTTCGGTCCACCCGAGCCGGTCCTCGGTAACCGGACGCTGGACGGTGACAGTGATTGACTGAAGGGTGATTGGTGACTGCAGCTGAGCGCTTGTCTGCTCTTTCAGCTGTTTTGTCTCTCGCTCTTCTCACCTTGTAAAGTTCCTCGAGCGGCGGTGGAGTACGGAACAGGTGCTGCTCGACCTCACCATCTGAATCATGCCTTTCCACAGCACCAGTGTGGGCGGGGAAGGACGGCTGTGGCACAAAAACACACACCAAACACACGTTAAACTCACACCAAACACACATCAAACACACATCAAACACTCCAAACAGACGCCAAACACAGCAAACTATTACTAAACACACGCCAAGCACACATAAACACACATCAAACACTCCAAACAGACGCCAAACACACGTTAAACTCACACCAAACTCACACCAAACACACATTAAACTCACACCAAACACACACCAAACACAAATCAAACACTCAACACACACCAAACACACATCAAACACTCAACACACACCAAACACTCCAAACAGACACCAAACACAGCAAACTATTACTAAACACACGCCAAGCACACATAAACACACATCAAACACACTAAACACACATCAAAGACACTAAACACAACAAACACACACCAAACACACACCAAACACACACCAAACACACACCACGCTAAAATCTGTGCAAAAATTGGGCTAAAATTTCATATATTTATTTTTGAACACCCCCCTGCTTTGGGGCTGTTCTGTGTAAAGTGGCATGGAAATGAAAAGTGTCATTAGTGATGTTTAATTCAGTTTTTTGTAAATAATAATAATAATAATAATAATAATAATAAAATAAATAAACAATTGTTTAATATAAATAAAATTTGTAATATCTTGCACAAGCATAAATTTGACCCGGACTGTCAGAAAAAACGTGACAAGGACCACCAGCATCCAAGCAATCAGGAAGAAGAGGCTACTGTGAGTGTCAATCATGCAGAAAGCGCCGCCTTGTGTACTTCTAATTTGGGGGCAAAAATAAGGGCTGTACTTAAAAAGCTGCTTATAAAATCAAGCTGAATCGGTGTCACGTATCAAAATCTAAAATTCCTGCAAACTTGATGTAAGCTTAAAAGTCATCGTGTCATGCTATTGGTTCTCCAAACACACCATGTGATCGGGTTCTGAAGAAAGAGTTACATGTGATCCACGTGTTTGTTTGCGATGGACGTCGTAGCCTGCTGTGGTGCTGCAGTAATCCGGCGTTGAGGGGAAGCAGGAGCAGGACATTGATCGACCTTCTCTCTCTGCTCACGATTGTGCTGATGCAGGTGATGCAGATCTCCGCCGAGACCTCACTGCTGTCAGTCTCGCTCTCTGTCCTCCACAGATCAGAGCCGGAGACACGGAACATCGCTAGGACGGTCACAGAAAAGGTCGAAGTGATACGTTCTGGAGTTCTGGTCATAAATCACGGATAAAGCGGAATAATACAATTTCAGACTTTCGGAACTTACAGCATAACAATCCGATGTTCACACTAGAAACTGTAGTGCTGCTCAAGGTGTTTGTGGTTTGTCGCTTGTGGGCGTGGCCTGTCCAGTTTTTTTTTTTTTTACGTTTAGAAGACAAACTGTAGCCAAAATATATAACCTTCAGCCCAGTATCGTAGCCCAGTGTGTGATTTACACACACGGTTTAAAAAGTTTGATTTTTAGGTAAGTGATTTATGCTAACTGTGCTAGCTACACACACTCCCCAGAGTCACCGACGAGCTACGCTACTTCCTTCCAAGCTTCTTCATAATGTCTCTATACACATGTGATGAGAGCTCGTGTATGACAGGATAAGATAAAACCACAGTTTGGCTCTATTTTTTCAGGAACTAAATACATACACTTTGTGTGTATGTACTGTTCATATGCGTAATCATTTATAAAGGAATAATTTTTTGTTCTCCAGATGAATATCGATGTGTGTAATCTTGTCCCGCGTGGTCCACCATAACGTGCATGCATTTAAACTGACAGGATAAGGTCACGTAAGGTCGACTTTTCTCTTCTGGTCGTGACTCTGGTCTCTCTCAGATTCAGCCCGAGACTCATCCATCTGCAACACAACCAGGACGAGACGAGGCCAGGAATATCAGAGCACATCCTCCTCGTCTGAAATACCCTCAGCGCAGGAATCCTGATAACTCTGTCAAGATACACAAGGTGCTTTTTTGTTTTTTTAAAGCCTCGACTTCTCACGCCGCAAAAATGCAAAGCAATAATAAGCAAGAACGGCGGCGATAATCGAATTTCTCTCCTTGTCAGGACTCTTATTTATCACCGTGGACCTGAACGGAAAAGTCCCATCAGGAGCGAGCGAGCGAGGTCCGAGTCAGACTCGGCTTCAGGCATGCGAAATGAGGTCATGTGTACGCAGCGTTGATACGGAGCGTTTCTGCTACAGCGATTTCACGTGCCACTCTCTGGAGGACCTCTGAGAGGGTGATAAGTCTGAGCGTCCTTCAGCAGATCACTTGGTGTGTGTGTGTGTGTGTGTGTGTGTGTGTGTGTGTGTGTGTGTGTGTGATGAGAGTCTCGAGATGGCTTTTGGCATCAGAGCTACTTCGCTACTTTAACACGCTAACCGACAAAGAGACAAATAAACAACTGTGACGCTTTAATGCTCTGCATTACATCCTGAATTTCCCGGGTCCTGTCGGTAACGGATCGCGCTGCATCAACTCTAAACACGCAGCCATGACTCATACGGGGGCAGATGGACATTTAGCGTTAGCGTTAGCGTTAGCATTAGACTGCCACTGCATGCTGCGAGCTCTGGTCATGAGATCATGCAGTTTATACTTAATAAACTCTATTTATGTGTAATCTATTTATCCTGCTGTCGGATTCAGAAACAACGTTACAGAAGATAAATGAGGTTTATATTTCTGTTTCATGTTGACCTCACAGGAAAGCGGGATACTGAAGTGTTGGGAAAACTAAAGTGTACGGAATACTGACGTGTCGGGAATACTAAAGTGTACGGAATGTTTAAGTATATGGAATACTAAAGTGCACAGGATACTGAAATGTATGGAATACTAAAGTGTAGGGAATGTTTAAATATATGTAATACTGAAGTGTCGGGAATACTAAAGTGTAGAGAATACCGAAATGTATGGAATACTGAAGTGTAGGGAATACTGAAGTGTCGGGAATACTAAAGTGTACAGAATACTGAAATGTATGGAATACTAAAGTGTACGGAATAATTAACTGTAGGCAATACTGAAGTATATGGAATATTGAAGTGTATTGAATACTGAAGTGTAAAGATTGTCTAAATATAGGGAATACTGAACTGTAAGGAATGCCGAAGTGTAAGGAATCTTTAAGCATAGGGAGTACTGAACTGTAAGGAATGCCGAAGTGTAAGGAATCTTTAAGCATAGGGAATCCTGAACTGTAGTGTAGAAGACTCTGAAGTGTAAGGAATCCTGAACTGTACGGAAAAAGCTGGATGTTGTTAAATGACGTCTTGGAAACGTTTTATTTTAAGTGAAATTTACGAGTTTGTCGCCCGAGCTCTGAGGTAAACGATGATGACACTTAAGCTCGGCACATTAGACTTTTACTCTCAAATATGTGTCACTCAACGCACAGACAGAGTGGGATTTATGATCTCTCTCTCACACACACACACACACACACACACACACACACACTGGCGCTGTGTTACGTGACACTCGATGGTTATAGTGACACTGTTTGGTCATGCTGTTTCGATCCAGAACAAAATGCGCTCCATGGCAGCTGATACTCGCACTTTATTACTCAATTAGAAAAAAACACCAGTCTGCGGCAGAAAAGAGAAATTTTTTTCATAATTTTATGCTCCGGCTGATTTTACAAAGTGTGTCATGACTGTCTTGATGGTTTGGACCTCAACTATGTAACTTAGTGCTTAATGCGGTTTTGTTCAAATAAACACTAGATGCTACGATTCTGCCATTTTTCTTCACTCCGTCGACACGTGCAGCTGCTCTGCTGCGATTCCACACCGCTGGGAAATTTCAGACTTCGGGAAGCTCGAATATTATTTATTTAACTCGTAAAAAGAAACAATGCATGACATTTCTGCGTGTAAGGACCACAGGGAGTCTGAATCTTTACAGATATTGACTGATTCAGATTTTAGAATTTTTTTTCAATTGCCGATTTTCTACTTTCTAAAGACGCTGTTTGGAAGTGAACCGTCCGCCGGTGTGAATGTTTAAATAGTCAAGGAAAAACGTTTTCCCACTCCACGGCATTAGCTTTGTTAACGCTTCCCAATCCGCACTGTTCATGTCATGTAGCAAATCTGTCAGGAAAAGAGAATAAAGTAAATAACAATTAATAAATAAATAACAGCACCAGGTTATATTTAATGCATTTAACTTTATTTCATCATTTTATTAGCCAGATAAGATCGATTGTAAGGAATACTGAAGTGTAAGGAACACTGGAGTGTAAAGAATAATGAAATGTATGGAATACTGGAGTGTAAAGAATAATGAAATGTATGGAATACTGGAGTGTAAGGAACACTGGAGTGTAAAGAATAATGAAATGTATGAAATACTGGAGTGTACGGAATACTGGAGTGTAAAGAATAATGAAATGTATGGAATACTGGAGTGTAAAGAATAATGAAATGTATGGAATACTGGAGTGTAAGGAACACTGGAGTGTAAAGAATAATGAAATGTATGAAATACTGGAGTGTACGGAATACTGGAGTGTAAAGAATAATGAAATG
>JAKKZJ010000007.1:964355-966855 GCA_033441845.1 Pangasius mekongensis
GAATACTGGAGTGTAAAGAATAATGAAATGTATGGAATACTGGAGTGTACGGAATACTGGAGTGTAAAGAATAATGAAATGTATGGAATACTGGAGTGTACGGAATACTGGAGTGTACGGAATACTGACATATACGGAACACTCAGGTGAAAGGAATACGGAAGTTTGGCTTTAAATTAGGTACACTATGTACACGTGTATCCGTTTGACAGGAAGAAAGCAGCTCTCGCCTCCCGGATCGTTGTGAATCTGTCCCAGTGGAGCTGGACTTCCAGGGAAAACACACTCTCACGTGCACGAGGTTAAATTTAGACCTGAACACGGTCCGAAACGGGAAGCATCCCGACAACGAGCTCGTGTCTGTGCCAAGGCAAACGACTCAGGGTCAGATATTTATAGAGGCTTTGTGGCCGACTGATCGACTCTGCTCCTGCATTTTTTCTTCTTCCTTTCCAGCCTGTGTGTGGAACAACAGATCGTCACTAAACACGCACGATCAATAAATTAGCATATTAGCAGATTTCGTAGCATCACATTAGCATTGACAATTAATGTTTAAATTTGGGCAGTTAATTTAAGCTCAGTGTGGGTTTTAATTCACCTCAAAAATAGCTCATGGGTCTAGCTCATGCTACTGTGATGCTAGGTCATGGATCGTTTACAGAAATGCTAATTTCTGGGTTAGCATGTATACTATAATGCTAGCCTGTAAGTTAAACCTACATAAAATGATTATAATAAATAAAATACTAAACCAAATACAGAAACTTTAAAAAGCTGATATAAGAAATGTAATGTTTTGTGCCAAAAAATTATCAAAATGCAGTGCTAACATTTTCAATTACAGTTATTTACTATATTGCTAATGCTAATTAGTGAGCTAACATATTTACTCTAATGCTAGTTCATGGGTTAGCTAGTTTGCTATAAAGACAGTTTGTCATTTAGCCTTTTTACTATGATGCTAGTTTATGTGTTAGTGCCTATATTCTCTAGTTTGTCATTTAGCATGTTTACTATGATGCTAATTAACGGGTTAGCATGTTTACTATGATGCTAATTTATGTGATAGTGCCTATATTCTCTAGTTTGTCATTTAGCATGTTTACTATGATGCTAATTAACGGGTTAGCATGTTTACTACCATGCTAGTTTATGTGATAGTGCCTGTATTCTCTAGTTTGTAGGTTAGCACGTTTACTATGATGCTAATTAACGGGTTAGCATGTTTACTATGATGCTAGTTTATGTGATAGTGACTATATTCTCTCATTTGTCAGTTAGCATGTTTACTATGATGCTAATTAACGGGTTAGCATGTTTACTACCATGCTAGTTTATGTAATAGTGCCTGTATTCTCTAGTTTGTAGGTTAGCACGTTTACTATGATGCTAATTAACGGGTTAGCATGTTTACTATGATGTTAGTTTATGTGATAGTGACTATATTCTCTAGTTTGTCAGTTAGCATGTTTACTATGATGCTAATTAACGGGTTAGCATGTTTACTATGATGCTAGTTTATGTGATAGTGACTATATTCTCTAGTTTGTAGGTTAGCACGTTTACTATGATGCTAATTAACGGGTTAGCATGTTTACTACCATGCTAGTTTATGTAATAGTGCCTGTATTCTCTAGTTTGTAGGTTAGCACGTTTACTATGATGCTAATTAACGGGTTAGCATGTTTACTATGATGCTAGTTTATGTGATAGTGACTATATTCTCTAGTTTGTCAGTTAGCACGTTTACTATGATGCTAATTAACAGGTTAGCATGTTTACTATGATGCTAGTTTATGTGATAGTGACTATATTCTCTAGTTTGTCAGTTAGCATGTTTACTATATCAGTGTTTATCTATGAATATATTACAATACTTTATTAATACATTAATATATTTATTTCTTTTTATATATTTTTATTAAGTTATTCTCGTCAAATGCGTGAATTTAAATGTTAGCAGTGTGAAAATATCAAACAAAATGTTCACAGCAGCAGTGGACTGATTAAAGTCTGAATGATGCTTGACCCTGGCCTCTGCCTTAATGAACAACACACACACACACACTCACACACATACACACACACACTCACACACACACACTCACTCAGAGTCGAGGGCTTTGATCGGTGTTGAAATGAATGTCATGGCCGAGGTGCTCGACTCTGTGGGAATCACCTCGGCTCTCTCCGAGCTTAGCAAGAGAAGCTAATAAAGGGCCGGTAACACACACACACACACACACACACACACACACACACGGTTTGGTTCTGATGGCTAATCATTTGTTGGTTGTTATGTAGAAGCTCAGATTTATGCAGCGCGAGAGGTTTCAGGATTTCATTGTGACTCGGAGTTTATATACGGCGTGAGGTGTGAAGGTCGCCGGTGTGTTTGAACAATATTTCACGTTTACGGCGCAATATTCCATACATCAAAGTCCGATTTCAGGCCACAAATTAAAATAAGAGAGAAGAAAGAAAAGCGAGGCGTTAT
>JAKKZJ010000007.1:971855-974355 GCA_033441845.1 Pangasius mekongensis
AATAACTACAATTTGAAATATGTTGTTTTGCATGTTAGCCTGTTTACTGTAATGCTAGTTTGCATGTTAGCCTGTTTACTGTAATGCTAGTTTGCATGTTAGCCTGTTTACTGTAATGCTAACTAGGTAAGGTTAGCCTGTATACTATATAAGAGAAGATTCATGAGGGTTTATTTTAATTCAATAATCAGTAAAAATCATTTGATGAACGATTTAGAAAATATTTAACAGCACACGTGCTTCCTGAAAGTGATTCTAAACATTCACGTGCTAGCATGAGCTAGTCGTAAAACAGAAGAGATATTAATCCAGCTCTATGGCTACAAACATTAGCGCTTAGCTCAGTGTTTCTCCTGATATTAAATTAGCAGCAGTAAAGAAGCCGCATCACGTCACTGATGGACATTTGGTGCTGCAGTAAATGAGGTATTAATAGTTTATAAACAGGAGCCAGCGTTTGAGTGAGATTTAAATATATGGTGCAGCAGCTAGTGCTGCGTTAGCCTCTGTGTGTGTGTGTGTGTGTGTGTGTGTGCTTACACGGCTACTGTTGGCCGCATTAGTGCTTCGTCGTCCTGCCAGAACTGTGAATGTTAACCACAGCGTGTGTATAACTGCAGTAATATTATTGGCTTTATGAAAATCTTTCAATGGTTTGGAGAGCCGTTAGCAAATCGTCCATGCTAATTTGGCTAATCAAGGGCTCTTGTAGTCGTTAAGCCAACGAGGCAGTAAAATTACGTAGCGGAGGCTTTAAATGAGAAGTGCTGCTCTGTGCGACATGCACGCCGTCTCCTCCTGTCCCTCAGCCCCGCTCTCGTTTTCCACTTTTCCACTTCAGCATGTTAGCAGTACAAAAACTGATCCGGTTTTGGATTTACAGCTTTCAGGAAAAACTCAGCGTTAGCTGGAAAGTGGAGCGAAACCTTTGAAAGTGCTGTGAAATGACAGTTAATGATTTAAAATTGATCGTGTAGGAGCGAGACTGCGTCACGAGTAACAATAAAATATCACTGTTTGTCTTGTTTGTAGATTTTAAAGGTGCAGTAAGCATTTTTAGCATTAAAATGTGCAGCATGTGGATTTAAGTCTACAAGTGAATGTTATTTTTGGGCAAAAGCTGATAACAGGAGGAAAGAGGTTCTACTCCACATCCCTAAAGATGCCAAAGATGCTTACTGCAGCTCTAAAATATATTAATTTATCTTATATGTAATTTTTAAAGCTGTGATAAGCATCTTTAGCATTAAAATGTACAACATGTGAATTTATTTCTACTAGTGAAGGTTACAATTTTTAGGCAAAAGCTGATAACAAAAGCAGTAAGCAGATGCTTACTGTCGCTTTAAAATATAATAATGTCTTGTTTGTAGTTTTTTAAAGCTGATATAAGCATCTTTCGTATTAAAATGTACAGCATGTGGATTTACTTCTACTAGTGAACGCTAATTTATTTAGGCAAAGGCTAATAACGGAAACAAGGAGCTTCTGCTCGGTTCTCCATCTCTAAAGATCTTTACTGCAATTTTAAAATATAATTGTCTTGTCTTTAGTTTTTAAAGCAGCAGTAGGCAACTTTAGCTTTAAAATGTACAGTGTGTGGGTTTACATCTACTAGTAAATGTTACATCTTTTTAGGCAAAAACTGTTAATGATAGCAAGAAGGTTCCTTGCTAAAGATGCTTACTGCAGCTCTAAAATATATCTATTTATCTTGTATGTAATTTTTAAAGCTGCAGTGAGCATTCTTTAGCATTAAAATGTGCAGCATTTGTAAAATATAAAGTTTATTTCAAATTTAGAAAGTTTATTGGCATAAGCTGCTCATAATTGCTCAAAACCTGTTTATTACACTAATCACTCTTTACAAATGTGTTATAAAGTCTTCATGAATGTTAATTTATGTTAATTAAGTCAATATTTTCCGTTACATCAAAACAAATTATAAAATGTCATGCAACACTGAGACTAATAACATAATGCTGACATAAGGTGCTCATAAATGCTCATAACAACTGCTCCTTATGAGGATTATGAATGTGTTTATGAAATTTTTGTATCAATAAACATCTGTTTATGTAAATAAAATCTCAGTGGGTCATCTTATAAATATTGACATAAGCGCATCATAGATTCTCATAAGCATTAAATATTTTATACATCATATTGTGTTCTGTATAGATTCGCTTATAAGTGTGTTATGACATCTCTATAGCAAAATCTGTAAACTATTAATTATTAAGTTTGTAGAGTTGCATACATAATTCTATAATTATACTCAGTATTTTCTATTCAGTGTTGTGGTGTATATCCAGTCCTTATAAGCATGTTATAAACGTTATTATCTGTTATGTCACATATGATATAATCTGATATAATCCAGAATCCAGACATAACACTGACATTAGCTGTTTATGATTATATGATAAATATATTAAGTGTTTTATTTTTAGTAATGTATTCTTTATTCAGTGATTATAAGTGTGCTATGAAGCCTGAA
>JAKKZJ010000007.1:979700-996260 GCA_033441845.1 Pangasius mekongensis
TAAATGGATTCTCACTGCCGAAAACTCGTGTCAACGTGTGTGCAACTGGGTGAGTAAAGCCGCTTACTTATTTATTTGTTTATTTATTTGTTTGTTTGTTTATTTATTTATTTGGGTGTTTATTCTCACTCATCTCTTGACTTATTGTTTAATTCAATTATTATTTTTTGAATTATTATTTGTTTAATTGTCGGCTCCTGAACTGAGATTGCCGTCCATATCATCTCTCCATGTGATTATTTCTTTATTTCTTTATTTCTTTATTTCTTTATTTCATTCATTCATTCATTCATTCATTCATTAAACTGCAGCCTAATCTTGTTTGGCTCTGACTTTTTTTTAATTCATTTCATTTTATTTAATTTTTCTTTTTAATTATTTCGATATCATCACTGTGTCTTTGTTTGTTTCTTTTTTCTTTATTTTATTCACTCATTCATCATCTATTAAATGCCATACACTCTTCTGTGTGTGTGTGTGTGTGTGTGTGTGTGTGTGTCGCTTCCAGAATGCCTTCCAGATCATCTCTGTTTATTTGTTCCTTTATTTGTTTTTGATTGAAACGCTTGTGTGTGTGAATGTGACAAAGCTTCAGCGGTTTTGCTTCCTTCATTGTTATTAATACATTTTTACTTTATTTTAATTTATTTCTGCCTTTAATTGTCGGGTCTTACACTGAGTCTTGCTCCACGGCCTTCCATATCATCTTATTTATTTATTTATTTATTTATTTATTTATTTATTCGCACTCAGCTCTTGGATTAGGGTTTTTTGCTGCAGATTCTTGTGTGTGAATGTGACTCAGTAGCTTACTGTGGCTCTGTTGTTGTTGTTTGTTTTTATTTAGTTATTTTTTCCCCTTTAATTATCGGTTCTTGCACAGAGACCTGTACCGCCTTCCACATCATCTGTCTTTCTTTCTTTCTTTCTTTCTTTCTTTCTTTCTTTCTTTCTTTCTTTCTTTCTCTCTTCTTCCCTCCTGAATTAGAGATTTTGTTATTCACTGTTCCGCGTCTGTGCGTGAATCGGTAGATTTTTTTTCTCCTTTAATGATCATTTTCACTGCCTTTCATCTCTCTCTCTCTCTCTCTCTCTCTCTCTCTCTCTCTCTCCCTCTCTCTCTCTTTACTTTGTCTTTACTACCAGTGGTGGAGTTTAATTGAGCTGAAATGTCGGGGTGTGTGTGTGTGTGTGTGTGTGTGTGTGTGGTTTATTGTGTCAGATGGACCCCTGGTGGTCAGTGCAGGAAGTGCAGGAGGAAAAGAAAAATATACGCGCGCGTTATTTTTCTTTCTTTCTTTCTTTCTTTCTTTCTTTCTTTATTAATTTGCAAGTGCGCTCCGTGTGTGTGTGTGTGTGTGTGTGTGTGTGTGTGTGTGTGTGTGTGTGTGTGTGTGTGTCGAAGTGAAACCACAGTTTGGTGATTTTTTTAAAGCGACTCCTGACTCCGGCAGCGGAATTGTGTTTTGTTGTTTTGTTGTTTTGTTGTTTTGTTGTATTTAGAAGCTACTTGTGTGTGTTGGTTTCGCTCGAGAGCTGAAGACGAGCGCGTTCCCGAAAGGAATCTCAGTTTAAAGAGCAATAAGCGTATTAAAAATAAAAATAAAATTAAAGAGTGTTGATTTATTTCGCATTCTTTTGTACGCGTGTGATTTGTGGTTTTGTGCCTGGAAGCATTGTGTTTATTTAAACGGCTGAAATCAGGTTTATTTGGAGGCTATAATGCGCTACATTACAGTGAACTGTAGCGGGCTGGAGACCCGCAGGACAGAAATCACACCATAAAAACATTAATAAGGAAGTTTTAAAGCAAATAAATAAATAGATAAAGCGTGCTGATTAAATCTAAACTTATTTATGAGTTAGAGAGTAGTATTCGCTAGTAATTATATAAATTAAAAAATTTAAATATATAAAATAATACATTAAAGAAATTAAAGAAATAGGACAAATCGTTTCGCAGAAAATGAACCGATTAAGTGGAAGAGACAGGAGTGATGGAGGAGAAAGCCTTGATTACTCTCTCTCTCTCTCTCTCTCTCTCTCTCTCTCTCTCTCTCTCTCTCTGTGTAATATATGCAGCCCACAGGGGGGAGAAACTAAATGTGTACTGAAATCCTGCATGCTGAAGGGGAATAGAGTAATGGCGGAATGTGCTGTGCTCGGTAATCCTGCGGAAAAGCTTCTGTCCTCGCGCTCAATATTGACTGAATCGGTAATTAGCGCGAGCGTAAATCCACAGCATCCTCAAATCCTGAATACGGAGCAATAATCCGGCACCGACCCGACAAACCCCCGACACAAAACCCCCGACAAATCTAACATCAGTGTGACCCGGAAAACACTCACAGCCCTGACTCTTATTATTATTATTATTATTATTATTATTATTATTATTAGCAGCAGCAGTAGTAGTAGAATATTAGTGACTGAGGTTGTTCATTAATTTAACAACTGATGTCGGTAAATTTAGTTTTTGTCCATTTGTTTACTTTACAGTTATAACTTTAACAAAGCGCTTATTAATTATAATGAATCATGAATCAGGTTGCTTGCACTGGCTGCTCAGAATCTTTCCCTGTTGATTTTGGATGAATAACTCACTCTACACCAAGACAGGAATAGAAATCGATTTTAAAATCGATTTAACTGTAAATGAATTCAGTTTTATTTGTCGGGCGCGTTTCAGCTTTACGGATTAAATACAGATGAAATTCAGACCACAGGAGTGTGAACGCGAATCGGACTGATCCGGAACAGCTGGGATTCTCTTACTTCTTTCTTTTTCTATTGAATTATTAGTGTGCAGGTTTGAACTCATGTAAAACACGGCTGTCTTTTCTTTCTTGTCCTTTCTTTTTTGACGCTGGACAAATAAAGTGCATGTAAAAGACTCTTCTGGAGATCTAGAGATCTTTCAGTCCTGAGTGAAGGAATAAAAATAAATAAATAAAACACATACCGAATAAGGGATTTAAAGGGATTTAAGTGTCCTTGAGATATAAAAAGGGGTGATTTTTTGATTGGATGTTTTTTAGTACTTGGTTCTTCTTCTTCTTCTTCTTCTTCTTCTTCTTCTTCTTCTTCTTCTTCTGCTTATCACCATAATGTACAGTTCTACTTTGATTTGATCTGTTTTGTAGAACTTCAGTTAAGCCACAGCTCAGCGAATAACATAAATTACTCCGGCAAACAAAAGAAGACTTAAAATGTATTTCTTATTAAAGCAGGAGAAAGTTATCCCACAGCTCACATCTGGTTCTGAAAATATTTATCTCCTCGTGGTGCTTTAGAGAAGAACCAGGCCTTCAGGAGTCTGTTTACGATGAAGCACTGAGTTTAAACGGAGATGTTTATCAGGTTTTAAAAACCACTCTCCAGACTGAAGTGCAATGCAGATATCATCATCATCATCATCATCATCATCATCATCATCATCATCATCACTATCGTCTCAGACCAGCTGAAGCTCTAATGTCTCAAATCTCAAATCAGGATCTTCTCCTAGAAGTGCTCCATCCTAGGAGTTGCCTTTCCGGTGACTAATCGTCTAATAATGCCAGGACGATTTAGAAACATGACTGCGCAAGGTGTGTGTGGGACGAAAACACACAACCACACAAACACGACGGATCAATCTGCAGTGAGCAATCAAGTGCAGAATAGAAACAAATTGGAATAATGAAGAAGGAATGATTCCTCTTTAAATTGAGGATTAAGATCATGAATGAGGCCAGTATTCGAGTCGAAAATGTTCGTTTTGAAGCTTTTATGAAGGTTTGCGTATATATTTGAATGCAGCACTGGGAATTTGGGGAATTCGGCTCCATGGCTTCCAAACACAGGGCGCAGAAACCCAGACAGCCCCGAGGCCACGGGTTCTAGACAGAACTCAACACTTACAGAGCAAAGAATGAACACCTACAGCGCTGAACTGACTCTTTTTTTCATCAAGTCGTCTCTTAAACGTGTCTGACTGCGGCTGTGTGTCATGGAGGACACTGTGCCGGTGAACTCGTGTGTGTTATAAGCTATAAGGTTTAGTTATAACACAGTAATATCTCGGGTTGACACATTTACAGAATCCACTCACACCATGTCGTGCACGATTTCTGGAGGTTTTCAGCCACATCCAAAAGCGTAGAGAGCATCTACTGCGCTCCTGCGTTCCCAAGACCTGAACAAATGACGTCATGTTCCCTAAAGTGTCCAAAATACCCATAATGCACCTGGTCATTTATCAAGAACAGGACGTGGGACACAGGTTCAGACTCTCATAACATGATCTGAGAACTTCTTCTCCTTCTTCTTCTCCTTCTTCTTCTTCTTCTCCTTCTTCTCCTTCTTCTTCACATATGTTTTGACGTCATCACGTTTTTAACACGAGATTATGTGAACCTATATGTGATCACACGTCAAAAACGTGTACTTGTGAACTCATGTGTCTTAAACCACGTGTCTTAAATGAATAGTGTAAAAAAAAAATCACAGGAAAATAAATCAAACGTGAAAAAATAAATGAATCAAATTTAAAACTAAAAAAAAAAAACACGTGTCTTAAATGAATTGTGTAAAAAAAAAAAATAAGACGTGAAATGAAAGAAATAACGTGAAAAATCACGTGACCGTATAAGAATCGTGTAAAAATCACGTGACAGTAAATGACCCGTGTGTACAAATCACACGTGAAAGTAAAACCACACACACTGCGTGTGAAAAATATGTGAAATATCACATTGTCTAAAAAAAACCCCGCATAAATCTAAATGTCACGTGTGGATCACGTGACTGTGAAGATTGTGTGACTTTTCTGCTTCATTTCTTTCTTTCTTTCCTTTTTTTCTGCTTTTTTGGTTGCTATAAAGTGGCTTCCTGTGTTTTGTGGGAACATCAGTGTGGGCTCTAAAATCTTCATGTGAAAACACACACACTCACACACACACACACACACTCCTCTCATTGGCCGCTGAAACCATCATGTGGACTTTGATGACCTGTCAAAAACGGTGGGAGGAGCTTGTGTGACGTCAGAGAGAGAGCGAGAGAGAGAGAGAGAGAGAGATTTGGACGGGCAAAAGAGCAGAAGAACAGCTGAAGGAGAGAAGAGAGAGATGGCAGTGTGAGAAATGTGTGTGTGTGAGAGAGAGAGTGTGTGTGTATGGATATAATATCTCCTACCTGTCTCTGTCAGTCTGCGCTCATTTACTGCTGCGATACACACACACACACACACACACACACACACACACACTGCTCACGGCTGATCTCCGGGCTGAGCTGGAAAACATTTTTTTTTTCTTTTGTGAAGAAGAAGATCTGATCTGAGTGAGGAAGGATCTGCTAAGCGGACACACACACACACACACACACACACACACACACACACACACGTCCCAGTGTGTCTCTTCTTCTTCTTCTTCTTCTTCTTCTTCTCATTCTGGAGTTTTTCTCTTCAACCCGTTAAACCGAAAACGCGACTTCTGTTTTTTTTTTTTTTTTTATCGCTCGATGAACTCGATGAAGGATCCGCTGAGTTTAGATCATCATCACCATCATCATCATCACCACCATCACATCTCAGGAGGTTCCAAACTGATCTCGGCTCTCCACATGGCCTCCAAACACGGAGTGGAGGGAAACACGGACACACACAGTCCCGAGGCCGCAGGTACGACCAGGAACGAGGGGAGAGAGAGAGAAAGAGAGAGAGAGAGAAAGAGAGAGAGAGAGACTCATTTCCATCTCAACACCTACATGGAGGAATTAACACCTACAGTGTTGAATTAGCTCTTAAAGCGATGACGGAACACTTCTCTCAGCTGGCATGACAGTTAATTAGCATTTTAATAATTAATTGTCGGTCACGCGCTAACATTACAGGTGCTCATTTAACTGCGCAAACCATAATTATAATAATTATAATCATAATAATAATAATTAGTGTGGATGGAGTAGAGGTGAAGGTGGAGTTTGGTCTGAACTCTGCGCTGCTTCTGTGCTTAAGTCGCATTGTAAAGATTCCTGAAATTCCCTGCGCGCGACTTTTAATGCAGCACACATTTTATTATTTTCAAAAGGTAGCTGATTTTTTTTTTATAAAACAAATAAAGGAGGTAAATAAAGTGCAGATGCGATTTGTGTTAATTCAACTTTAAAATGTGCGGGAGAGTTAGTCTCAGTGTGTGTGTGTGTGTGTGTGTGTCTGAGCCGAATCTGGTGGCCTATTAAACCTGCTCGAGCTGTTTATAACGCCTACATTGCTTAATAAGTAAGATACATTGTGTGTGTGTGTGTGTGTGTGTGTGTGTGTGTGAGTGTGTGTGTGTGTGAGAGAGAGAGAGAACTTTGGTGAAAATATTAGATCTTATATAAAAAAAATAATAATAAAAACTTGGTAAAGCTTCACGTGCGACTCGACTGGTGCAATTTCCTTTTTAATCAATTAGCCTTAAATAATTAATTTTTAAATTGATCTCAAATCAAAGTCTGACTCAGGAACCTTCGGAAGAACTTTTGCAATAAAGTCTCAGGAGGCTGTTTGAAGGACTCTGCCCTCTCGAGACAATCCGAAAATAAAAGATCTTCCTTTTGGAGTGTGGAGCTGCAGTGATATGTGTGTGTGTGTGTGCGCGTGCGCATGTGTGTGTGTGTGTGTGTGTGTGGAGTGTAAATAAAGAGCAGTGTGAACTGGAAAGCAATTTATTTATTTATTTATTTATTTATTTATTTATTTTGATCCAAACCTTTTACACGCTTGATGAGGCGCGTGACTGAGTGTGAATGTTCGCCTTCACTGCTGAAGCTGCGGCCTCGTGGACGCGTTAAAAATGACTTTTTAAAAAAAAATAAATATATGTTTGTTTGTTTTTTGTTTTTCGCTTCTGCAGAAAAAGAGAAAGTCCAGAGTAAAAGCGAAGACTCTTCCGATGATCCGTCGAAGAAAAAGCGGCAGCGGCGGCAGCGGACGCACTTCACGAGCCAGCAGCTGCAGGAGCTCGAGGCCACATTCCAGCGGAACCGTTACCCGGACATGAGCACGCGCGAGGAGATCGCCGTCTGGACCAACCTCACGGAGGCGCGAGTCCGGGTACGAGAATAAATCACTGTAAACAACGAACCGCATAAAATAACACTAACCGCTAACATGCGTCCGTTATAACTATACTATAACTATACTGCAGCGCGTGCGGCCTTACTTTTAATCAGTTTATAGACAACTCAGAAAATATTATTAAATATTTAACACCTCATATTACTCAAATAATAATAATAATAATAATAAACGCCATAATGATGTGATTTATTGAATAAATTAACTTTTTTTTTTTATATGAATAAAACATATGTCGGTACTAGTCCTCTTTTAGCCAGAATCAGTTCTCAGAGCCGCGTGTTTTCACTTTTATTTCTGCATTAACGTGATTTTATTTCCTTTTTTTTCATTCAGAGAGAGAGAGAGAGAGAGAGAGAGAGAGAGAGAGAGAGAGATTAATAGCTCATTTGTGTAAATTGAATTGCCCCAGACTGAATCTCTGAGGGACGCCGCTAATTCACAGCCTTTTAACTTTATTTAAGTTAAGTAAGTTGCATGAACATCAACAGGTCAGGTTTCAAACTAAAAGAACAAGAAGATTAAAAAAAAGAGAGAAATTGTATTATTAAATAAATAAATAATAATAATAATAATAATAATAATAATAATAATAAGTGTGAGTGAGCACGTAAAGTAGCTAGGCTCTGTATTAAAGTTAGCACATGAGTAGCCTGATTTAACACTAATTTACATGATTATTTAAATATTAAATATTCACAAACAGATATCCTGTAATCCGCATCTGATGAATAATGAAACGTTTATTCTTCTTAGCTTGTCATTTCTTTTTTTTTGTTGTTTTTAGTATTTATTTAATCAGGAAAAAAAAATCTTACACCTGGAGGTGAAATCAAGTCAGATTTTTTTTTAAACTTAAAATTAAAGGTCAAATGTGGTCTATTTAAACTTAATTAAGGTCAACAAGTCTAAATTTGTTTGGTGTTGAGCTAATTAAGGGTGGGAAAAGCGTTACAGTCAACACACACACACACACACACACACACACACACACCATAAGAGGCCTTAATGGAGTAACACACACCCGGTGTGAAAGAGGTGTAAAGCTTTGTGTTTTTTGTGATTGCCATTCCCATGTTGTGTGCTTAAGGTCAGAGTGTGTATGGAGGCAGCACACACACACACACTCACACACACACACACACACACACACGGGGTGGAGGTGGAATACACATCGGGCGTTAGGGAGGAGGAGGAATACACACTGACAGCTAAAGCTGGACGTGTATTGGGATTTGGGTGAAATGAGACACTGATAAAGAGCAGCTCGGTTAAAGAGCAGACAGAGAGATGAGTGAGTCCATAAATCTGACACCCACAATTAAACGATCTGATGTTTTAACTTTTAAAGAAAAGTAGCTTAAGTCATCGGGCGGAGTTCAGCTTTTCCGTGAGATCTAAAGTGAACGCGGGGAGAAAAACCATCATCGGAACATCATCATCGGAACATCATCATCGGAACATCAGTCTAAATTCACTTCAAGGCTTATGATAACAAAACGCTGGAATCTTTTTATTATTTTTTTAATTACTGCCAAAAACATTTAATCAGTCCTCCGTTTCCACTGCTGAACTCCTGCAAGTCTGCAATACACATAAAGACATGTATCAATAAATACACCCGACATTCACACACACACACACACACACACACACACACACGCGCGCGCAATCACAGTCTGAAATTCATTTACATGTCTTATTAATAATGTAATAATGTTATCATGCAGTCTAAATTCTTACATTTTCATGCAGAGTGTTCGGACTTTAAAGCTGTTGTGTGAATAAAGTTGCTTCACTGCTGCCATCTTTACATCTTTATGTAGTAAATTTATACTTTAACATAATTTAAAGAACATATTTGGAGCTTGAGGGCGTTTAAAGGTTTAGTCTAAAAGCTAATTAAAGTTGTACACTGCGTGCACGTGCACATAATAAAGGCACAGAAACGTGGTCTTGATGGTTCCACGTTCACGACAAAGTAGAGTTTAGTGCCTTTATGTCTTGAGTTATAAGAAATATAATATAAGAAATATAATATCCTGTTGTTGTTGTTGTTGTTGTTGTTGAATACGCACAGTGATATTTTGGATTGTGTTAATAAATACATTATCATGATCATTATGTAAATAAATGTCGGTGCATTATTATTATTATTATTATTATTATTATTATTATTATTATTATTTGTTTTGTTGCAGGTTTGGTTCAAGAACCGTCGCGCCAAATGGCGGAAGCGCGAGCGCAACCAGCAGGCCGAGCTCTGCAAGAACGGCTTCGGCGCGCAGTTTAACGGCTTGGTGCAGCCCTACGACGACGTGTACCCAAGCTACACGTACAACAACTGGGCGGCGGCGGCTAAAGGGCTCGCTCCGGCCTCGCTCTCGGCCAAGAGCTTCCCGTTCTTCAACTCGATGAACTCCATCAGCCCGCTGTCGTCCCAGGCGATGTTCTCCGCCGCGCCGCCGCCGCCGCCGCCGCCTCCGCCCGCGCCGAGCTCCATCTCCTCCATGAGCATGAGCATGAGCTCCGGCATGGCCGTGCCCGCGTCCGGTCTCAACGGCCTCAACAACCTCAACAACCTCGGCAACGCGTCGCTCAACTCGCCCGCCGCGTGTCCGTACGCCCCGCCGACTCCGCCCTACGTCTACCGGGACACGTGTAACTCCAGCCTGGCGAGTCTGAGACTCAAAGCCAAGCAGCACTCGAGCTTCGGCTACGCGGGAGTCCAGAACGCCGCCACGAACCTCAGCGCGTGTCAGTACGCCGTGGAGAGACCCGTGTAGACGCGCAGGGGGAGAAGACAAAAAACGCGCAATTTCAAAAAAACAAAAAAAATTAAGAACTAAGAACAAATCCCAGGAAAAAGAAAAAAAAAACAGGACATGTTTTGATTTTATTTTCCCGTCACAGATAAATAAATAAATACATAAATAAATGCATAAATAAATAAATAAATAAATAAATAAATGAATGAATAAAAGCGCACGGAGAATTAAGGACTGAACATCTCGGGAATCCATCTCTGGACTTCATCTTCAACTTTTTTTTTTAGTTTTATTTTTTTTTTTTTTATTTTCTTCCAAAATGAAACCTGGCACTATACAGAAGAAAGAATGAAAGCACCGAGGCTCGTCTTCGTCCAGATGGAGTTTGTTTTCCACAGAAAGATGGACTTTAAACACCAAACCGGAAGATTTCTCACAGACGGGTGTGTAGCATTTAGACAAGAAAAAAAAAAAAAACCTCATTAAACTCGATTTTTCTTTCGCCTTCTGGACTCTAAGTGACTGGACTTCATGTGTAAATAATGTCTGAATATCATCTCCAGGTTTGTAGAGGCTTCCGGGCCTTTGGTTTAAAAACGAAAAGAAAAAAAACTCACTTTAACACCGCATGTGATGAAAATGTCTTGCTTGCAGTTTAAGGGGAATGTACATAGCCTACTACACGGCTCCAGTCCTAGCTGGCTTATAAATTTATTATTAAATGTCTGTTGTGAATATAGATTTAGAATAGAAAACAAAAACCCAAAAAATGTTTCTGCGGGGATAAAAATGAATGAAATTGGTTTTTGCTCTGTGTATAGTACTACTATTTGGTACGGATTATTATTATTATAATTTTTGTTTTTTTTTTGCAACAACCCAAAAATAATAAACTATTGTGTTTTATTTAATGGAAGTAAATACGCCGTTTGGTCAGGATTTTGTCTGCAGGACGATTTGTCACAGGTTCAGCTCTACTGTGTGTGTGTGTGTGTGTGTGTGTGTGTGTGAATACACACCTTACTACCAAATACACATCTTGAAGCGTGTCAGACGTCCAGACCTGATCAGACCTGCTTAGACCTGATTAGAGTCCTGGTTCAATAATACATGTTAAATCAGGCGAGAAATAGCAACAACACAAAGCAATTAAAGTCTAAGTGGAAGGTATTTTTTATTTATTTTGCACTCTGACATATAGCCTATGGTCTGTCATTTTGCAGAGTTAGACAGATCTCCTGCGGCTCTTTATTATTATTATTATTTTATTATTATTATATTTTTTTAAAAAAAAATTTGACAAACATCGCTTTTATTGCCTTCTTGCTTGCCGTCCTGCTGTTTACTTCTATTAAAATCCCAAACCAGGAGGATTTAACACTCTAAACTCTCTCATATAAATTCAGGTCGTGCAAGAGAAAAAATACATATATATATTTATGTGTGTGTGTGTGTGTGTGTGTGTTTTAAAAAAAAAGAAGTGAATCAATATAAAGGAAATGCACAAACACAAATTGTCTCCTAAATGCTGTGCAAACGAGCCCCGGCGTGTGCGCGCGCATAAAGGCAGCAGATTAGCAGGCTAACTTTAGTAAAATAAGGAGATTAAAGTCTTCAGCATCGTCTACATTTTCTCTCGTAAGTAACGAGTTTGTTGCACGAATTTACGAGTTTAGAATGAAGTCGTAAGAAGAAGCGATACGAGCTGAAACACCTCTGACGAGCTCCGAGTCTGCACTGAAAATAAAACTAACAACAAGTACAAATGAGAGCAAAACCACCATGTGATTAAAGCTGATACTCGCTATAGTGACAATAACATTTATAATGACGCTATGAACTGTTATTAGCTCACGACCTGTTTCACATTTAGTCCAATTAACACTAAAGAGCAGCTCTAACACAATTAACATGATAACGTTGGTATGAAATGCACACAAATAACACACAAAAAATGATGCACAAAATCTAAAGTCCTGTCCTGATATTAAATATTCATATCACAATATTATAATTGTGTAACTTTTTTAACCCCGTTTACAATATTATCTGACAAATATGTCTTCTTCTTCTTATTATTATTATTATTATTAGGCCAGATTTGCTTGTTTGTTTGTTTCAGCCCGATTGTAACCCCCTGAGTCATTTCTGTATTGTTGCTTTAGTCTAGACAGTGTGTGTGTTTGTGTTTGTGAAGTTCACCAACCCATCATTAGCCTCAGTGTGATGAACACACCTTCATACCTCACTGAAAATATAATTATCCCAAGACTGGGCAAACACAAAACACACACAGACACAGACACAGACCTCCCAGGGCAATGAGTCTCTCTCTCTCTCTCTGTGTGTGTGTGTGTGTGTGTTTTAGAAATCATAGTAAAAAGACACAACCAGATACAATTGATAAAACCTTTCCTTGGGAAATGACAGGAGCACAAACACAACTCACAATGGTGAAAGACGCATCTGATTTTAACATTTCGAACATCAACAGAGGAGACAGTCGTGCTCCTAAAGAGCGAGAGAAGTCCTGAAGCAGAGTCCTCAGTCCTCAGCGTGCCGTGGGACTCATTATAAATCACATGTAATAGCCAATTCATCAGTGTGAAATGTGTTTCCTTGCTAATGTGCTCAGTGAAGAGATCTAACCGATACTGAAGCGTCCAGCCTGCCGTCTGGAGACCAATACACGTCTCAATAAACACCGAGAGATCAACCAGCTCTGAAAAATAAGACCAGAGAGAGGGAGAGAGAGAGAGAGAGAGAGAGAGAGAGAACCTTTCAGTCCGTTCCTGCTGATCTCCAGCACTGCAGCAAGGTAAGGACATTAAAAACATTAGGAGACAGTCGGAGTAATTTTGAATGTCGGTGTTCACTGAAACACATCCCGGGTTAACATCATGCTCACGTTCTGATTTCATTCATTTAATCGTGTAATCTTTTAACCCAGCTTACTCTGCTATCACAACACTGAAACTATCATCCAATGAACAGAAATATAGAGATAATTTGCTCTACTGGACAGTTTACACTAAAGCTCTGATCTTTCTAGGCTAGATTGTTCCATCTGTAGGTCAGTGCATCTGAACAAATTGACCAATCTGTCAATTTTCTGCTGAGAAACAAAAAAGAAAAGGGATATTTATTGTTTCAGGGATGTTTAGATAATCACTTATTCATCACTGTGATATTGTAATATTCTCTTACTGGTGTTGTTGATGCTCCAGAATAAAACACAAATAAAAATAAAATTCAGAAAGAGGTTGTCTATATAGGCACCATTTTGTTTTTATGCTCCTTATGAAGTTCCAATGTTTTCTTATTTTGGATAAATCAATCAAAAAGGCGAACATTTTGCCAGATGAGAGTTTCTCAGATATGATAATATCATAATCCCTGATAAAATGACAAGCAGTTATTCTGCGATAGATACACGAGGAGACTTTACTTTCTTGATTTAATGTCCTAATGTGAGACAGAACAGGCCCAGAAATACAGTTTAATTCTCCAAAATGATTTTTATATGGATTTATTTGCTAAAATCGAGCTTTAGGAATTGACTGCTACTAAAAACAAATAATTCTTTCCCTCAGAAATATCAGTGTAAATGGATCAAACGTATGAAAGTTATGTAACTCCAGCTCTTCATGTCGGCCATGACGGTATTTGGAAGCCTGAAGGATATTTATATACATTTTAATAAACCCAGGATCAGCAATGCTACAAAAATAGACATTCTGCAATAAGGCTTTAGCAGTAAGACATCGCTTAAATAAAGAGGCCTTGAGTTTTTCAGCAAAGCTGGTATTTATACTAAACATGCATCATCATGAATCACGACATAATAATTAAGGAGCATTTATTTAAACTCTGGTGTTCCAGTTCCTGTTCCTGTTCCTGTAAATGGAAAATGATACAAAATCTCTGAAGCTAATGATGAATATTTCGCGATTATAGCGAGGAGTGAACGTGTGAAACCAACCGCTCGGTGTTTCTCGGTGTTTAGGAGGTTTAAAGTCGTCTGAATTTGCATGTAAGGAGGCAGAACTCACTTTTTTATACAGCGTAGGGGTCGAAGGGGTGACGTGACCTCCTGCATTCTCAGGGTTAGAGTCACCACCTGACGTAAAGCTACTCCCTCTGTCGAAACGCACAACGCTCAGGCAGAATATAGGCTTTTATAGAAAAGCATTAACACGCTGATGTGCACGTACGCATTCACGTTAACGCTACAGGCTTTACGCGCATGTACGTGCTACCTTATGTCTTTGAGTGAATCTAATTAGCGCTGGGTGATAATGCGATATCGTATCGATATATTGAGATTAATTACATCGTGATATAATTTCCTGAGAGTATGGCATGTTTTATAAAAGCTATCTTACATGATTAGATCGGATCATACACTAATGACACCATTTCTAATTGACATTATCAGCTATTATTATTATTATTTACTCTACAAAACATTAACGTAACACAAACAGGAGTTATAATGCAACAATGAAATGCTTATAATACACAAAATACGTGAAGGTACTGTATGTTCTGATATTTAACATTAATATCACAATTATTGCGTAACTTTTTAACTCGTGTCTCGTCCAGGATACTCAGTTTCTCAGAGAATTTTGGCGTTAATGTAATTTACAGCCAGAACAATTACCGTGATGTTTCCTGTTTTCTAATCAGTTGTTGCCAACTTAAGTACCGTGATACTTATTACACAGCGCTGGATATTTCTCACAGATCTGAAAAAGCAATATAACTAAAAATCAGTGTGTGTGTGAGTGTGAGTGTGTGTGTGTGTGTGTGTGTGCACATAGAGATGGTGTAAACAGAGCAGAGTTGGAAGAGAGCACATGAGCCATCTGAAAAGACCATACTGCATTGTGTGTGTGTGTGTGTGTGTGTGTGTGGGTTGATTGAGTGGGAGTTGTTTTTTGCCTGAAGCTGAGTGTGAAATGTCTGTGTGTGTGTGTGTGTGTGTGTGTGTGTGTGTGTGTGTAAAACTCTGCACATGTATGTGCTGAAGTACACCTGTGTCTACATCGTATGCCTGTTATTTTGTGTGTGTGTGTGTGTGTGTGTGTGTGTGTGTGTGTGTGTGTGTGTGTGTGTGTGTGTGTGTGTGTTTGAATATCCCCTTAATTACACAAGTCGCAGCATGGAGTGTGTATTTGTAAACCCTTAACCTTATCAAGCCTGTCATTACTGTATGTCATTGTGTGTATCTATGCAATATAGATGCATGTACACGCTTGCTTGTGTGTGTGTGTGTGTGTGTGTGTGTGTCAGTGGAAGAGAGTGAGAGACACAAAGAGAGAGAGAAATGAAGAGAGAGAGAGAGAGAGAGAGAGAGAGAGAGAGAGGGGTGGGGGGGTCTTTTATGAGTGGAGTGTGAGGTCAGTGGATGTTGAAGCTCTGGGCGTAGTGTGTGAAGTTTGAGAGTGTGTGAATGAGTCAAGCTCGCGTGACTCGCACACTTCCTGCCGTCTCGACTTATATTAAAAAGAAACATCTTGGATGTTTTCACTCCAAAATCGATTAGGAGTTTCCATGCAGCCTGTGCATTATCAGCCATGTGGGATCAGGAATGTGTGTGTGTGTGTGTGTGTGTGTGTGTGTGTGTGAGGTTTTGGAGGTTCAAAGATAGCATCAGTAAGCATCTCGAGTCCAGAGCGACCCGACGGAGCTGAGAGCGTTGTCCCACAGGCCCTACTGATTTTATAACAATTCTACAATATTCCATTTATTACCAACTCACATCCAGGCTTCGGAACCGGAGCACGCTCGAGGGTTCTCCTGAAGTCCCAGCTGAACCCGGAAATACGAAATGAAGGCAGCTCTTCTACGCACTCGTGTCGTCCTGGAATTTTGAATCACACTTCACGTGTGAGCTGTGTTTTGTTTTGAATGAGAGTTTGCATAGCTGGAAATATCTCACACTTCCGCTCTGATCACCGCTCGCACCAAACACCAGGCAAATACTGCAGACCAAATAAAACAGTTTGGAGATTAAAGGAATACGCTGGACATTTTTTTTTCCAACCTCAAGTCTGTCTACCATGTCTGGGTCATGTGTGTGATTACGACACACAATGGCTTTGACATGTTTCCCTGTACTGAGGGGAAAAAACCTGGAAAACAAGTTTACTCGCTTGTAATGGGAGTCTAGGGGCAGTTGTTGAATCCAAAAATCAATAAAAATGAATCCAAGATTTATTTTTTTGTAAAGTTTCTTTTACGAATTCTTGAAACTGTACAATCATTCAGAGATGGAACTACTTTTTTGTCAGGAAAGAACTTGTGGTTGCTGTGTGGCCATGATGGCGTATGAATACTATAAACCTTTAGTAAAGTGTAAATTAGCTAGAACTGCTGGATCTGATGGTGTAGGGATACAAGACTTTCAAGAAAGTGTAAAGGAACCAGAACTACTTTTTCTCAGAAGGTAGAATTCGTAGTAGTTGTGTGGCCCTGATGGCGTATGGGTATCATTACACCTTCAGGGAAGCGTAAAATAACCGGAACTACTTTCTCTGAAGGAGAAATCTGTCGTTGTGTAGATCAGATGACGTATGGATACGACACAATCTTCAAGAAAGTGTAAAGGAACCAGAACTACTTTTTCTCAGAAGGTAGAATTCGTAGTAGTTGTGTGGCCCTGATGGCGTATGG
>JAKKZJ010000007.1:1007516-1023515 GCA_033441845.1 Pangasius mekongensis
TACTGACACACAAACATTTTTCTGTAGCGTTTCATTCTGTGCCGGAAAACTAATGTCTGGAATCTAAAATGTTTTTGCACTGAATCAATAATGTAGACGTCAGAAAATAAACATCTATAACAAAGTTTGTCTTGGGATACCAAGACTTTTGCACTGTGTATATATATATATATCTCTCCATCCTTGTGAATGAGGTGTTACTATGGAAACGATAGCGTATTAATTAAAATTACAGTTAAAAAGTGTATTAATATAATCAATATAAAATATACAATATCAAAGTCATTTTTGCAGATTCAGTATTATTTCTAATTGAAGAAGTACTTCTCTGTTATTTTATTATTTTTCATATTTGTGCCTGGTGATATTTAGAGCGTGCTTTACAAAATAATTTTTTTCTCCTAAACGTTCAGGTTTAAAGCCACATGAGAAGCCGTGGCCTGTTATTAGCCAGTTAACTTTCCATTTACACGGACGAAGCAGTGATACAAGCCATCACTGTGATAATGAGATCAGTGCTTATGGATTTTATTTTTAGCAGACCGCCTGGGGAGTAAGAGGAGATAAAGTGTTTACACGTCACATCCCGGTGATGTAAGGTGTTCACTTTGCTTATTGCATCACAGCGTTGCGTGGACGTCTGGACAAACTACTGCATTGCTACATACACGGAGCTGCCAGGTTATTACCAACATGTTGTGATTTTATCAGGTCCACTTACAAATTAGGTAACTTTGTAGGAGAGCTCTTGCTTTGCACAATGTATTGGCACTCCTCTACCCTCTCCCTCAATGCTAAGGGACCAAAAATGGAACGTATACAGCACAACTGCGACTCTAGAGGAGTCTAGAGGAGACCATCCACTAAAAGTCAGGATTAATCAGAGAAGCAACCAAGAGTTCAAGCATAACTCTGAAGGAGCTGGAGAGATCCACAGCTCAGATAGGACAAGCTGTGCACAGGACAACCGCAGCCAAGACACTCCACAAAGCTGGGTTTATGGAAGAGTATCTAATCGTATGAAGTCTTTCTTGAAGTTTGCCAAAAAGCATGTTACAGAAAAGGTTCTCTAGATGAAGAGATGAGACCAAAATGTAACTTTTTGACCTTAGAACAAACAGTTATGTTTAGGTAGAAACACAACACCATGCCCGCTGTGAAGCATGGTGGTGGTAGCTTCATGTTGAGAGCTATCCGTGTCCTCTTGGGTGCTTCTCTGACTAGTCCCCTCTTTACCTGGTCACTGACTTTTGGTAGATGGCCTCCACTAGGCAGAGTCATAGTTGCGCCATATTCTTTCCATTTGTTAAAAAGGAACTTTTTTTTGATCGCTCCTTGGTCTTCATGATGCTGTTTGTTTAGGTATTTCGTCTAACAAACTCTTGGTTCTTCAAGAAACATGTGTACTTACATTGTGACACTTTAATAACACACAGGTCGAGTCCATTCCACTAATTATGTCCCTTCTGATGGTAACTGGTTCAGCAGAACTAATTTATGCCCATCAATGCCCATCTCAGGCTTTGCATTTGAAACCTGTTGAAAATCTATCAGAATATTCACAGAAAAGCAAAGCAGCAAAGATAAAGAAGGTCCCCCTGAACGCTATAGTGTGATGTTTAAATGCGTAACTCTGATGCTAATACTGATTACTGCCTGATTGATACTGATACTGATACTGATACTGATACTGATTGGGGGGGCGGGGCTTTGTATAAAGGTTCAGTTTGTGATGTCACAAAATAGTCTGAATGGTTTGAACCTATCAATATGTAAATTACAGGAGGATAACATTTTGGTGTTTGGACATGTTTAGCCACATAATCTAAATCGTATGCTAGCTAGTATAATAGCTAATATTTGTGATGAGCAATATAGTGGTGGTAATTTTATGTTTCGTTAAACGTCTTTTGTGAAAAAAATGGTCACGTAAGTAGAGACTCTGATCCTGAAATCACACTTGCGTCAGTGCGAGATATGTTACTAGCAGTCATCTAGGCAGCTAGCTATTTAACAAGTGTATATCTCTATGGATTTAAAAGCTGCAGGTGAGAGGGATTTAGGGATTTACAGATCTTAAATCAAGTAAGCGAACAACATTAAACTTGGGTTACAATAAAGTCACCTGGTATCATGATGCTAGATTGAAATTAGCTCAAAAATGTTTTTATTTGATAGCGAGAGAAGTCCATGAGCACTAACTGGAGTAACCTAAAAAAAAACCTTCAAGGAGATAGGATCCGGGTCTATTATTATTGACATTAACTACACACAAGCATCACTAAGATGGCCGCCGAGTGGACAGCCTTCACCAGAAGTTTAGCTAACATCCTCCAGTGAAGATTCTGATAAGCTAGCGAGCTAGCATTACACCAGGCTGTGTGTAACTGGAATAGCTAAACATACAATCAGGTCCATGCATTCCTTCTTTTTAAGGATGTACCAAATTGTGGATGTGGCCACTCCTAAAGTTTCTGCTGTCTCTCTGATAGGTCTGTTTTGTTTTTTTTCAGCCTAATGATGGCCTCCTTCACTTGTATTGACACCTCTTTGGACCGCATATTGAGAGTTCCCATGAACAGCCACCAAATGCAAATCAACACTTGGAATCAACTCCAGACCTTTTATCTCGTTAATTTGTCATGAAATAACGAGGAAACAGGCCACACCTGGCCATAAAACTGCTTATCAGTCAATTGTCCAATTACTTTTGAGCCTGTGAAAATGGAGGGACTCAGGGACTGAAAAATATTGCTGTAATTCCTAAACGGTTAATGCAATATTTTTGTTAAACCCTTTGAATTAAAGCTTAAAGTCTACACTTCAATCACATCTTGATCGCTTCATTTCAAATCCACTGTGGTTTTGTACAGAAGCAACATTACAATTGTGCCACTGTCCAAATACTTATGGACCTGACTGTAAATCCAGCAACAAAATATTTAAATATCCAAATACTTAGCTAGTAAAAGCTAGTTAGCTATGACTGCACTATAAAAACAAGATATTAAATAGAGTACTTTATACGCTAGTGTTACATCAAGAAGCAGCAGCGAGATGAAACTGATTTTATTATTATACGCAAGTGAGATACGACGCAGTAAAGAGACAAATCCAAACGATTGTCGTGAACGATTTCTCAGACCAATTCTAACCTAATCTCATTAAATGTGTACAGAGACATTAAGATGAAAAACAAAGCTTGGAAGGAAGTAACAGAGATCGATGGCGTCTCTGGTTAGCGTACGTAGCTAGTGCAGTTAGCTAGCTTTGCTAATTTTATCAGAGAACGAAGCAGAGCATGTAACGTAAAACAAACGACTAACTTTCACAATGATTAGTGTGTTAGTTAATTTGCGTTCCGCTAGTTAGCTCTGGAAGCTATTTATATAGCTGCTACTGTTTCTCATTGGAAGTAAAAATGCTGGACAGGCCACGCCCACAACGACAACAGTAGTGTCGTGAGTAAAGGTACGTACACATATACAGCGATTTTATCACTGCAAGTCACCAGTTGATGTACTATGAAGTCGCCAGTAGGCGATCCTACCACTGGTTGCCATAGTAACATATATCAGTGGGTGGCACAGCTAGGATTCCACTTTTGACGTTTTCTCACCGCTAAAATTAAACATTCTGTAGGGAGAGCTTTTGTATATAAAATTCACCAGTGTATAAGTGCATCATATCGTACGAGATGAAGGAGAAGCAGCTTGCGATCTTTAACATGGCGGCCATCTATCTGCGGAGAAAGCGCCAATTAGCATAGCTTAGCTTATGGCCTTGGCACGTTTAAAGCCACGGATCACGTGCACTCTACTGTCTTCACTCTCACTGGTCGTCGCTGCACCAAATTTGCTAAAGTTAAACTTTTCTCAACTTTGTCGCGTTTCTCAACTTTGACACGCCCACATCTAATCGCCAGCGGTCGCTGTCACTCATGTCGCAGGAAGTCGCCAGCTCTCAGTAAATGAAACGTCTCCGGTCGCTTTGTACGTGTACGTGTCGCTGTACGTGCAAATGTAGCTTAGCTCTTCACTTATTAGTGTGAGTTACTATTTGCCTCAGCTATTATTATCGCCGTCGTTGTTGCTGTAGTGAAGTAGTTATCCTGCACCTCTGGACCACTGACACCAAATCCAATTTGCATATTGCATATTTTAATCAGGGTAAAGGTGTAGAGTTCTGATATTTTTGTTATTTTCTATGCATTAAAACAGAAATATTAAACCATATATCCATATTTAGAAATGTTTTGAAAATTACAGTTTCAGGCTTTGGGTGGGGGGAAAAAAAAATGATGAAAAATAACCCTAGGAATGACCCAGTTGCATGACAGTATTGCAGAATTGCACAAATATAGCTGTATCGATTAATTGCGATTTATACTTTCGTCTTAAAACCTGGAGAAATCCATCTCGTGCGTCAATGTGTGCCAAAGGTCGGCCAAGCCTGCAAAGCAAAGGAGGAAGCATTACAGCATAGACTAGAGAGGGCGTGCACACACACACACACACACACACACCACATACCGGTCTGAAATCGCAGAACAAGTGAACACACACGCAGAGAGAGAGAGAGAAAGGGAGAGAGGGAGAGAAAGAGAGATTCAGAGGAGCAGAAAGGGAAAATAAAACGCGCAGAAAATAAAAGCGGAAGTTGTCGGTGTGGCGCGCGCAGGGATCATGTCGGTGCTTGCTTTACAAGAGTATGAATTTGAGAGGCAGTTCAACGAGGATGAAGCCATCCGATGGATGCAGGAGAACTGGTGAGTGCAAAATGTCCATGCATGATACCGAGACATGAAATCAAATCCATGCTGGTTCTGCATGCTGCATGATAATCAGGAGGATAAGCCTCCAGAGCCTGGCTTCTGCAGCTCTCTAATTAATGACACCAAGCCACACACGGATCTAACATCAGTTAATACATTGCCTTTTTTTTATTTCTTTATTTCCTTTTTAAAAAATATCTGAGAATAAAAACCCTGGAATGAAGCTCCATCTCCTTGATGTGAAACCCCATTACCCTTGAGAGCATCACTAATCTACTGTCAAAACGTTGCATCACTTCCTTTGTCCTGTCATTGGATTTCCAGCCGGATTAGATATAGGATTAGATTAGATTTCACTAACACCTGCATGCTTTTATCTGTGTGTGTTTTTTTTTAGTTTGTCTACTAAATTTGAATCCGATGGTGGTGTATATATATAAAAAAAAATCGGATTCTGCATCAGATCAGATCAGATCAGGGTGTATGTATGTGTCCTCAATTTCAGTTTCGTCCTTCCTGTCCTGTGCACTGTGGACTCACATCAGAAGACAAGCTCTTAATTAAAGTGTTAATTAATATAAATCAGTCGTCCAATCAGATTTGGTGTCTGATTTACTATAAAATATTGCGTCTTCGAGTTTATTTCGGTCTCTAAAACAAGCGAATAACATCCGGAGGATAGGGAAATGATGTAGGAATGATGGAGAAGACAAAATTATTTATATTTTAATACTGTTATAACCCAAAGCTGGTTTTATTTGGGATTTATTTAGGATTTAAGACTCTCTCTGATGAACATTATTAAGCCTTAGGCGAAAATGCAGCTCTATATTGACGCCTGTGGACAGATTACACTCTCTTTCCCAAGCTTATTTATCCTATATCTCATCCTCCGGTGATTAAAAACACTAAACAATGAATTCAATTAAATATTTTCATCAAAACTGCTAAAAAATCCACATTCTCAGCATTGTTAATTTATTCATATGACTACTTCCTGAAAGGTAGGGCGTCAATTCCTACCATCCTGCGATCCTATTGGCTGGTTACTTCTAACCCACGAGCGCTCCGCTGATTGGACATCCAGCGTGGCGGGATTCTAAAGAACCAATCCGAGAGCAGGGCAGGGTGGGACTGGTCGGAATGCGGGTGGTTCTTATTGCACATTATTGTAACGTTCGTGCTCCCACGTGGAGACGGGGTACAAAGCCGTTAAAACTGCCCAATCAGAGTCGCCGTGTGATATCTGCTGACAGATCCGTTGACCAATCATATTTCAACTTGGCCGTGCTGGGCTCGCGGCGTTGCTGAGGCAAGATGCCGGCTCAAATTGCTGAAAGCTGAAAATGACTCATAACGTGTTAGCATTTCACAATATCATCTACTTCTGTGAATATTTAGGTTATATCCAGTCACTATTTAGTGGTTAAAGAGTGCATTCTGCATCACTGTGACATTTTGAGTGGAAAGATTGTTGTTAAATTTATGTTTTTGTCAGTAAAATGTACATTTGAATGCCCAGGATATTACTAAATTAGCTTGGAAACATTTCTACACCTCAACAGTGGACGCCATTTTCACCTACCATCTTAAATAGCTAACCTAGCTACATTTAAGTCATCACAGAGTGGTATTCTGTACCGAAGTCTCGATTCACACCATCATATAATCAGTGATTGATATATATATATATAATTATTGGCCAGACCTGGCAAGATGTACCATAACAACCACAATCACTAACTAGCTGGTGAAATCTGCGGATTTCTCGTGACCATGGCATCCTCTAATAATTTAATTATCAGACATGATATGGTTATTAAAGTCATTTGTGACACCACAAACTGACAGCATACATAATCTTCCCTGAAGCCGTAGTATTCGGAAACACCCATTTATATTCAGCATTAAAGAGGAGTTAAGTGAGAGATAATGTATAACAGGCCATCAAACACAAATGGTGATACGAAGATAATCCACGCTGGAGTGGTGTGATGCGGCAGGACGCAAAGCGGTGTATAACCGCACGGTCTGGAGCGTGTTATTCCGCTTATTAAACAGCAATTTGCCAATGATTACACTGTTTATTAATGAGCGACATGTCACATATTAGTGGTTATAGTTAATGTTGTGAAACATCCATGAGACAAGTTAGTTCCTGTTATCACTTTATATTATAAACACGAGTTATAGTTGCGATAAACAGTCCTTCCTTCTCTCTCTCTCATATGACTGTTAGAAAGACTCGGGACTCTTCATAAATGTTAAATAAATGTCTCCTCGATTATACATTTTTCTTTATTAAACATGTTTTTTGGTTTAAATTTATTATTAGTCTTATGTTATGTAGAGTGTCCTACTTACAAGTCACCTGTTACCATAGAAACAATAAATTATTAGAACGAGTGTATTAATATAAACCTATCATTCATGTTACAGCCAGAACTACTGTCCAAGCTGTATAGTTATACAAAAATAACACACACCTTCTAACAAACCAGTGTCGTGAATTCAATCATGCCGTGGTTTAAACCTGTAATAATCACATTTTTTGTTGGATGTTAAGTCAGCTCTTGGGGAGGTATGGAGGGAAATGTATTTATTTTTAAGCACATATTGTTTTAAACATCCACAAATTTGGGGTTTAGGAGGGAATTATTTTTATATACAGTACTTCTTGTATTTCCGTCTTTCGGATTTATAACAAGATGTGAAAGTATTAGTATTTCGCCGAATATGATAACGTGTCGGTTTAGCGCAACACCGTTTTTCAACAAGAGCCATGCTAACAGCCAGCTAAAGCAGTGTAAAGGGTTGCGTTATCTAGCATGGAAGTTTATGCTAGCTAGCTGGTTCACTTCCTACAGTTGAAAGCTGATAAAACACAAGCATTTTGAAAAGGGTCTGTAAGTAGGGCATTTTTTTAAAAATACCATTCCATTCAACTCGAAAGAACTCTTATGATGGAATGTAAGATAGCTCAGTACGATCTGCCCTACCCTCGAGGTTTCTCGAAACCTAGCTAGCAATATATAACGAGGTTGTAAGGTGCTTTATGCTTTATGCTTTCTTGCCTCAGAACATTGGCTGGAACTTAGCTCAGTGTTTATGCGACAACAAATGCCAGGTTGGCCACTGATGTGTGGAAATCTCGGTCAGCTATTAACTTATTGATCACCCCAGAGAAGGCCTTTTAGCATGGGCTCCAAATCTGGTTCTTCAAGTCACATTTTGGGTTTTTTGCTTGATTTTGAATGAAGGATAGGAAAAATACTGGATTGTTTTCTGTAGTTTTGTAATTTTGCATCTCATTAAGCGCTGCCCACCGAGCCACCAGTGCAAAATAAGTTATCTCGATAGAGCTGGATGTTAGCAGTTATGATGTTAACACCATTTTACCTAGCTCCTAGCTCAACCTAAATTGGCTAATGTTATAGGTTGTAAAAGTTAGACTTTCTATAAACACATCACAAGGTCTACAAGAAAAAAAATTGACGTGTCGACGTATATAATATATTTCAGACATCTTTGGAAAAACAGCACTCTTGAGCGTTTGAGCAATATCTTTAGATCATTAACTACAGATCATTAGTTAACTAGCTACCTTTGATTCAAGACATTACAGAATTGGGACCTAACATTATCAAATTATTTAAATTAGAAATATAGCCACACATTATTTTTTAATGCCAAAATCATTTGAGTGGACACTCAAAAAATCATTCAGTAATTCTACTTCTTTTTTTAAATAATCCCATTTTAATTATGCTATTGTAAATATGACACAGCTATATTTTGTAGTAACATGTTTTTCTTCAACATTATAAAGTTAAATTAAGTTGTATCTTTGACTTCACTCAAAAATGTGCAACCTAATAGTTGGCTTTTTTTTTTTAAAGTACTTTTAAATTTTTTAATTTTTTTAATTTATAGGTTCATTGTTGTGTGTATTGGCTAGCTGGCTGCACAAGTTGAAGACTATGATCTATCAGGATTGTATGCGTCAAAGACAATCACCTAATTTTTCACCCGATTGTGTATTATAGAAATGTACTCAAATATCCTGATATATATTTTTTCCACCCCTTCTCAAAATGTCCTTCACGTCGTTTGAACAGACATCTTGTGTTGTTCAGTCCGGCATGCGCGATTTAAGGCAGGCTGATTAAAAATATTTTACATTTGTAATTAGCATAGAATATCAGCAGTGATTAGACGCAACTGTCAGAAAAAAACTTCCATGGCATTAAAAACATCTAGCAGATATCTTGATTCAGTCTCTCTGAAGACTACAGCATATGGTGACATGCTTTAATGGATTTATTTTGGGAAATGAAGCAGCCGGCGTTGTTTTGCGCTGTAAACAAATCTAAAAGCTAAATTGTGCCTGGTTCCACAGGGATGTCAGAGTTGCTCCCTACAGAGCATTTGGGCTAACAGCCAAAAATACAGATCTTTCATTATGTTGTCGGATGTCTAATAAAAACTGAAATATTGCTCTGGCTGGGTGAAAACCCGCATAGCTCAGGGGATTTGCCTAAAATCCAAACGACACCTTGACCACTGCTTTGCATTGAGTAAAGGGACGAACACCTCCACGGGTCAGGTGTGACGATGCGACATGGAGGACAGGAGTGTGTTTCTATCACCAGAATACTGCTTCACAAGTTTTAAAAAAAGGTTTTGCTCATCATGTGACTCTGACAAACACCGCAGAGGTGTTCAAGTCCTCCCACTACTGATCTGTGACAGTTAACAGATGATACAGGACAAGAAGTGTTCATGCATGGTTTACGTAAATCGCACCTTAGATATCAGAATATGATGCTTGATGACACAGAGATCAGACAAGCTGATAGCTGTGTCTGTTATATGTCAGATTTACATGTCCAAGATACACACTAGCTCCTGGCTGTTGCTGTCAGCATCAAGGTTAAAGATAGAGATCTTTAACTGTCCTTGACAGACCTGAACACCCAGGTGCTGCGCTCAGCAGAATCGCTCAGAGACTAAAAACGCTGTGCGTTAGTGAATAGACAGTCGTTTGTTTAGCGGGGGAAGCTTCTCTCACTTCATACAAAAATATCCTATCACTTCCAGAAATTTCACGCTGAGCACCAGTTGAATAGACCAAGGTCACACATTCAATTTTAAATTCAAATTTTATTTCTCATATGCATAACCATACGCAGTACGACTTGCAGTGAAATGCTTTATACAACCGTTCCAGCTTAGAAAGGAAAATATAGAAAAAATATTAAATATAAGAAAAGTATATACATAAAAATATATGAAAGGATTTAAAAAAAGAAATATATATATGGATGGCAGCGGCAGTATGTCAGTACCGATATGTGCCGTTTGTGCGATGTATTTTCCTCTGTTAAATAGCTAAATAGTTAAATAGCACTGCTGAGTTCTGGATTCTGATTGGTCAGAAGGTGTTGAATAAATTTCTGTAACAGCAGCTCTGACAGTAGCGCAGGTTTATATTAATGTGCTTGTTAAAATAATGTTATCGTTTCTATAGCAACAGCTCATTCACAGGGACTTGTACAGCGGACGCTCCACATGATCGGATTAAAATAATCATTGATACAGTATGGTGACGTTTACTGTGAGGGAATGTTCGTAACATTTATGGAAGGAGTCTCCAGTGTCAGCGCTTTGTAACAGTCAGAGGTGAAGCTGTAACTTTAAGTTTTCCGACATCTTCAGGACGGAGGAGTTTACGCTTCTTTGCGGTTTCTCGGAAACATGACATTGAACATTGAATGTAACTATAAATGGATAAAATGTATGATGTGTCATTCTTTAATAAATAATATATTGTAATCGTTGGCAAATTGCTGTGGTGTAAGAGGAATAAAACACTTCAGGATGTGCTGGTATAGTAAAGTAATCAACTTCATAGCGGTAACAGTAACTCCGCTTCATCACCCCGCCATGTTGCTCAGTATTTTACTCTACAAGCAGTGTTTTATTTCTAAAAAACATTAATCATGTATTGCTATTATATCTAAGTACAAAATAGATTAAAAAGACAGCAAAAGTCCCACTAAATGATTACTTTTATCCAGTTATATATTAACACCATGCACCCTGTTGCCTGCCTTCCGAATATGAGTTTGATCAGTAAGGGAATGTGATTGTGATTGTGTGAAGAGAATTAGCTGTAGAGGGGTAACTGGAGGTCAGGCGCTAATCTGGTGTATTTATATTCTCTCCTCAGCTCACATCGCTGAAGACAGCTTTGTGTTTTAATGAATTGTGCCACATGAGCAGAAAGATGATGACGTTAGCAGAAAAATACACAAAATCACAGAATTAAGATGAAAAAAATGGAATTCTGATTCTGACACGGAGAAATGCAGAATTTGAAGATTTATAGAGATTCGTTTCTGAAGGTTTTCAGATATTTTCACGTTTGTTGTGTTTTATTTGTGCTATTCTGTACCTCAGTAAAATCACTAGCTGTTAACTCCAGCTAATAATGTAATGTCCAAAACAATACCAAACGCACTTTAAGTACAACATTCAGGACACGGATTGCTGCATTTTACAGCTTTCGCCAGCTTGACGCTAGCGTAACAGTGGCACGTCACAAGCCACTCGTGTCACTTGTATTTTGTTGCGTGTGGGCGTGGCCTGTCCAGCGTATATTTAATGAGAAACGTAACTATAGGAGCTATATATTAGGACTGGGTGATACGACAAAAATATCATATCATGATACTTGAGGACATTTCTACGATACGCGATGCGTATCACGATATATAATTTAGCTAACAAACTGTTCACAACAGTCGTGAAATAAAAAAAAAAGAAGTTAACCTGAGTTTGAAGATACTTTTCTTTAATGCCTCCACAGACAAAGATTAAGTTTAAAAAAAAATACAACAAATCAATGGCATTCATTCAGTAGCATTTAATTAGTAATGATTAAAGACGTAAAAAATACATCACCGTACCAAGGATATCTCAGAAAAGCGTATCGCGTAATCATTTATCACAATATTGATACTATATCGATATATCGCCCAGCTCTATACAGCAGGGTCTAAGGCTAACTAGTTAAATACAATTAAATAACACGCTATTCAGCGTGATTTGTTTACTTTTATTGAGAGGTTGTATATGACAGGATAAGAAGAAGCTATGGTTTTATTTTTTTTCCTATTATTGTGGAAACTAACTGAGCGTAGGAACTAAATTTGTGAGTGGGGACCTGAAGAAACATCTGAGGAATAATTCGAGACAATGCACTGGATGTGTCACGTGACTGTGTCGATTGAAATGTTGCTTGCCGCTTAAAAAGTTATGGCTCTGTGTCGGATACGGATGCGTAGAAAATAAAGGATTGCCTGTCACTTTGTTGTTGGCTAATGTGAACACACGGTAATGTAGCTGACGATAGATTTTATTGTCAATATCATGCTGCAATAATGCAACAAAATGCTTCCCCTCATTATGAATCCCCTCACAGAGAAAAAATAATTAAATGCACCCAGTTTATCAGTCACCTTGTTTTGTGCCTGAATTCAGCAGCTTGGGTAAGTGCATGGTTAAACACGGCCATTTTATTTCCCCCTTCATAAAGCATCACCATCATCCTCTGCCTCAACACACACACACACACACACAGACACACACACTCAGTGCTTTACACATCACGTCAGGTTTCAAGGTCGGTCTGCGTAACGATCCGTAACATGGTGCTGTATAGAGCAGGATTGTGAGGTTCTCAAGGCGATTGAAGTGTCAGCGAAAACAAACCCCGAACGCATGTGTGCTGATTTCGTGCCCTTTTTCCCGTCATCGTGCTGCGTTCACTAAAACCACACCAGCTGTTCACGGAGCTCATTCTGCTAACGTCGCTCTTCTCAAACTGCAATTAGGCTGCAGATTTTTTTGCCTAATGCACTTTGTTTGCTTTTTAAATTAACTCGAGATGCAGTTTGAGTGAAAAGCAGCTTGGTCCAGATGTTCGTTGTTGCAGGTGGAGTCATCATTAATCACCGTCTGCTCCAGGTTTCCTGAACACAGATGGAGGGGGAAAAAAACGAAAAAATAAACAGAAATGAAAAGAAGAAAAGCAATAAAAAAAACATTACTCACAATCTCACACTACAAAAAATTGCAGGAAATTTTTCAGATGTAAGCCACGTCCCTTTACGAATGTGATATTTATTTCATTTTTAAAAACGTGTAGTTTGTCTCTGTTCTGGTTTTTCATTTCATTTCAGTTCTTTCCACATGGAAAGGCAGAGTGATAAACCTCTGGGAAATATGTGCAGCCCTCAGGATTTAATTCGCAGAGCTGAGCGTGCTCACTGCAGCCACTTTACCCCTCATTCACCCTCCACAAGAACGTGTGAAGGCCTCATCATGTGGAATCTATCAGGAGAGACTTGCGAAAAGACAAGATGTTCTCTAGTCATGATTATGCACCAAGTCCAAGGACACGACAGACATCCATACACGTTGCAGAATCTGTTTTTATTCCATTATTTATTAATAGAAACTTATAAACCATTTACTGTTAATCAAGAATTCACTATTCAGAATGTCCCAAAACAAAGCCAACATGCTAACAGTATAAAATGTACCACAATAAAGCTTGCTAGCTAATACTAAAAAAAGATAATGTTCTAGATAATGTCCCAAGACAAAGCTAGCAAAACAAAAGTTAAAAAAGACTAGAAAATTTCCCAGACCAAAGCCAGCTAGCTAACATGAAAAAAAAAAAAAACACGCTAATAAACATCCCAAAACAAATTACCTATCAAACACTAGCACTATAAAATGTCTTAAATCAAAACTAGCTGGCTATTATTAGAAAATTCCCCAAAAAAGCTACCTGTCCAGCACTATAAAAGCCAGCACTAGCCACTTAACACTAAAAACATCTGAAAAAAAGCTAGCTAACTAACAACAATATAAAAATGGCCCAGAACAAAGTTAGCTAGCTAGTCCAGAAAACTAAGTGAACCTTTTATTTGGTATTAAAATAGCCATGTTTGCTGTTAGCTTGCTGAGAGAGAGGAGACGTTTCACTGCACAGCGCTGTGAGGTGATGCAGTGCTGCCCTTCTCTCTTTTCTTAACAAAAGACAGCGCTGTGAAGGACAGAGGAGGTCAAGAACGACTTCATTGTCTTCACTTGAGAAATGAAGCAGGCAGAGACACACAGCGATGTTTAGTGTCCTCGTATGACCCCCTACATTTTTGTCTTTTTTTTTTTTTTTTCCTCAAGGGCATCAGGGGTAAAAGACAAACTGGAATAGACCGAGCAGCTCAGACACTTTAATTCAATTTATTGATCAAATCTTTTTCCGCTTTTGCTCCAAGTCCCAGAACGCAAGTTCTCCTGGGATTTTTCTCTACAGAACACGCACTGTAGTTCCTGGAAAGAGAATAAAGCGCCTCACTGTTTGGGGACGAGGACGTTGGCATGGGCTTCAGTTTACTCCCATAATTCCTGCTGTCAGGATTTTCAGATTCTGGCAGCGAATGACAGAAACGCAGCGATGCCAAGATCTCGATTACGACATCACACTCCTGCTGATCTACATGTGGCTCTGAAATATTTAAATCGTTTAATCATAATAATGATTTCTGGCTTTTTTTAGAAGGTGTTGATTAATTCTCTGTAACAGCAGCTCTGACCGTAGCGCAGGTTTATATATTAACGCGCTCGTTCTAATACGTTATCGTTTCTATAGTAACAGCTCATTCACAGGGGCGTGTACAGCGGACGCTCCACATAAACAGAATTAAAAACGTGTGTCATTGATATGATGATGAAGTTTTCTATATGAAGATGTTTATGTAACATGTATGGAAGGAGTCTCCAGTGTCAGCGCTTTGTAACAGTCAGAGGTGAAGCTGTAACTTTCAGTTTTCCGACATCTTCAGGACAGAGGAGTTTACGCTTCTTTGCTGTTTCTCGGTAACATGCGGAACAAGCTTTTTTTTTGGTCTTATTAACTTCAAGAGAGAAAATAAATGTGAGGCTGGAGAGGGAACGAGTGTTTATAGTTGCTATAACATAAGTGACCACAGGAACTTTCCACAAACTTGAAATGGATAAAAACAACAACGTGTCGCTCTTTAATAAATACAAACTGCTAGCTTTGCTGTGGTATAAGAGGAATAATCCACATGAAGGAATGCAGACTCATCATAGTGAGTTAATATTGGGTTTAAGATAATAAAGTGTAATAAAATTATTCAAAAGTGTTCGTAAATTAGCTAAATAATTAAAAAGTGATTCATATTTTAGACAGTATTTGTGCAGGTATAGGATTGCAGCAGTATTTCTGGCTTGCTGTGAAAAGAGCATTTACAGCTATTTTAAGAATCTAAACAAACACGAACTGTGGCATTTCCGTTTTAAATTTCAGCATGAACACGAACACAGCAGCCGCAGTGGAGTACAGAGACTCAGTCATGCGTGGAAAAGGGAATGAATCCTGCCTGCTCTACTCCTGCTTGCACTATGTTGTGAAATACTTTTAATATTAAAAATACTAATAGTGACTGCCATGGAACAAAGCTGCAGGGTTAACAGCAAAGCAAAAACCTAAAACTGTTTGTTTTATAGTAAACAATGACCTGAAACTAAACTCTTTATTGTTGTTCTTATTTAAGTATATGGAAACCTGAAGACATAAAGACTCACTTGGAGCTGCTCTCATTTCTGTATATTGACTAAGACACGCCCACATTTCCTTCTATGGCTATAAAGACACACCCACTCAGCGTTGCTTTCATTTCCATATATGGACTCAAAGACACACCCACTCAGAAGTGATAACATTTCCATATATGGACTTAGACACATGCCCACATTCCCATCTATGGCTATAAAGACACACCCACACAGAATAATTCTCATTTTATTCATTTATTAATTTCCCCATATAGTCATAAAGACACACCCACTCAGAGCTGCTTTGATTTCCTTATATGGACTCAAAGACACTCCCACATTCCCATCTATGGCTATAAAGACACACCCACTCAGAGCTGCTTTGATTTCCTTATATGGACTCAAAGACACACCCACTCAGAAGTGATAACATTTCCATATATGGACTCAAAGACACACCCACATTCCCATCCATGGCTATAAAGACACACCCACTCAGAGCTGCTTTGATTTCCTTATATGGACTCAAAGACACACCCACTCAGAAGTGATAACATTTCCATATATGGACT
>JAKKZJ010000007.1:1041573-1044073 GCA_033441845.1 Pangasius mekongensis
CTCATCAGCAGGGAAAAAACCTTCAGCTCGTACAGTGACATTTATTCTAAAATAGATACAAAACAATCTGTTTTCTTTTTAACTAAATTTAACTTTTTAACTACATTCATACCACAGCCCTGCTGAACTCTGGATTCTGATTGGTCGGAAAGTTCTGATTAATTCTCTAGAACAGCAGCTCTGACAGTAGCGCAGTTTATATTAATGCACTCGTTCTAATACGTTATAGTTTCTATAGCAACAGCTCATTCACAGGGAACTTGTACGTATATAAAAACGTGTGGAATCACTGATAACCGTTATGGAAGGAGTCTCCAGTGTCAGCGCTTTGTAACAGTCAGAGGTGAAGCTGTAACTTTAAGTTTTCCGACGTCTTCAGGACAGACGAGTTTACGCTTCTTTCTCAGTAACATGCGTAACAAGCTGCGTTTTTTTTTGTCTTATTAACTTCACGAGAGAGAATAAAGAGAAACCGGTGAGGGAACGACTGTTTATAGCTGCTATAACGTAAGTGACAACAGGAACTCACTTATTTTATGAACATTAACTCTAAATGGATAAAAGGCGTGAAATGTTCTTGAGGAAATAAAATTAATTGCTGGTAGATTGCTGTTGTATAAGAGGAATAAAACACATTTTGCGATGTGCTGTTATAGGAAATATAGAAGGGAGAAGGGCTTCTTTCTTTCTTCTCTCCTTTTCCTTTCGTTTCTTCTTTTTAACATCAGCAGCTACTTTTCAGTTGATCCTTTTTGAAAATTTTTTATTAAAAAAATAAACAAGGTGAAAGCTCTGTACGAGTGAGCAGAAGGTTATGAGTTTAGATCCCTTGAGCAGCAGGACCCTGAACCCCCATCCTGTGGTACTTGGAGTACTTGTGGTACATGTAGCAGTATCTCTAGCAGTACCTCAAGCAGTATCTCCAGCAGTACCTGTGGAACCTGTAGCAGTATCTCTAGCAGTACCTGTGGTACCTGTAACAGTATCTCCAGCAGTACCTGTGGAACCTGTAACAGTATCTCTAGCAGTACCTGTGGTACCTGTAACAGTATCTCCAGCAGTACTTGTGGTACCTGTAACAGTATCTCCAGCAGTACCTGTGGAACCTGTAGCAGTATCTCTAGCAGTACCTGTGGTACCTGTAACAGTATCTCTAGCAGTACCTCTGGAACCTGTAACAGTATCTCTAGCAGTACCTGTGGTACCTGTAACAGTATCTCTAGCAGTACCTCTGGAACCTGTAACAGTATCTCTAGCAGTACCTGTGGTACCTGTAACAGTATCTCTAGCAGTACCTCAAGCAGTACCTGTAGCAGCACCTGTAGCAATACCTCTGGTACCGGTAGCAGTACCTGTGTTACCTGCAGCAGTACCTGTAGCAGTAGGTGATGCTGGCTGTGATGGACAGCAGCAGGAGAAGTAAAGTGATGCACACAGCGATGGCGGCGTTTCTCCTCTTTTCCTGTTCGGCCTGCTGCAGATCCCACCACTCCAAGTCACTGTACTGACAACGCTCCCCCATATAACCTGCAACACAGCTACACACACACACACACACACACACACACCCTCAGTCCATCATAACAGCTCTATTATTTCTTTTTTTAAAGCAACACTGCCATCTGCTGCTCATTACTGGTATTACTCTCTCTCTCTCTCTCTCTCTCTCTCTCTCTCTCTCTTTTCTTTACTGTTCATTATATTTAAATCATTTGAGTATTTGTGTGTGGGACACGTACTTGCAGGCGTAAGTCTCCATCTCGGGAAAGTAGAAACACACAGCGTTGTGGAGACAGTAGGAGTCGTGTGTGGATGGACAGATCTCCACCACGTCCCCACGCTGCCACGGCGTCGTCACGTCGAGCGGAGTCGCTGAGCTCGGCCTGGAGGAGGCGCCACTACGCTCCACTGTGTAGTCAATAAATCTGATTTCAACATCCGCTCTGCATGAGGTCATTATTTATATAGACTTTAAAAAATGAAATACAAATAAGAACAATTAGAATACTGCAAAAAAAATTGCCTGGTTTTGATTAAAATAGCAATCAGCCAATCAGTCATCTGCACTACTTCTAGCTCCGCCCACATGTCCCGACTGTATCTGTGTAGAAAGTGTAACTAAATTCAGTCAGGTACGGACAAGTCCTGATCATACAGCAATGAAAATAACGACAAAATGTGGAATCACTGAGCAGTTCAACTGGTATAAGAGAACAGTGTTGTATCCGTGAGTGTTGTAGCTGTGAGTGTTGTATCCGTGAGTGTTGTATCCGTGAGTGTTGTAGCTGTGAGTGTTGTATCCGTGAGTGTTGTATCTGTGAGTGTTGTATCCGTGAGTGTTGTATCTGTGAGTGTTGTAGCTGTGAGTGTTGTATCTGCGAGTGTTGTATCTGCGAGTGTTGTATCCGTGAGTGTTGTATCCATGAGTGTTGTAGCTGTGAGTGTTGTATCTGTGAGTGTTGTATCCGTGAGTGTTGTATCCGTGAGTGTTGTAGCTGTG
>JAKKZJ010000007.1:1051573-1057817 GCA_033441845.1 Pangasius mekongensis
GTGCCTGGACCCCAGTGATCACTGCTTGTATCTATAATAATAATAATAATAATAATAATAATATAGATACAAGCAGCGATATTCGGGGTCCAAGCACTGCATTGCATCATTGTAATTGCATGAACATTGGTGTTTTCATCATGTTAGAGTTATATAAATATATATATATATATATATGTGATTTAAATTTGGAAATTCAACCGAGAGCAGTTCATCTCCTCAGATTCCTCCAAACCTCGAAATATGTTCTGGGAAACTGCATCTACTGTATAACGAAGTTCTGTAATTCATTATACACCACCTGCACAGGAGTCGCCGTGTTTGCTGAGCGTGAAGCCGGGTTTGCACTTACAATGACCACTAGAGCTGGAACACACATTCACACACTCATCTGTCTCACACACTACACACACACACACACACACACACATACACACATGACTTTTCAAAACAAATCACAAAACACTCTTCATTACACACACATCTCTACCAGGAAGCGCAGTGTGTAAAGTGAGTTAGTGTGTAAAGGTGTGACTGTTTAGAGCACCGCAGTGTAATAAAATTTCATTTCAGGGAAGGTTTTATCAAAACACACCAAAAATAGTGTCTTCTGTTTCAAGTATTATGAGTTTCAGACTGTCTCATATGTTATTTGATGATTTTTAAAAAAATTAATTACAGCTCTTCATTAATTATCAGTAGAGACTTTCTTAAATGAAATGTGACACATAACCAAACGAACTCTTTTTCTGGCTGGTAAAGATGATCTAAATGGTGATGATGTAAAAATAAAAGTGAGACGTCTTTGTCACTAACCCGGAGTGAACGCGGCACGGGCTTCCACCACAGGCTGATTCATCGGATGGATCACTTTAACCTCGACAGGAACGCCCGGCAGCTTTTTGGAGTTCAGTTCCTCAGGAGGTTCTCCCGTGTGCCTGTTAACCCTCATCACGCTCTGTGACGCAGAGTCCGTAACGTACACGTGATCCGAGAAAAGCGACATCTTCGGGGACTTCGTTCTGCTGGATTTCAACAAGAGAGTTAACATTTAGAGTCACAGAGTCTGAGGGTGGAATTTGTGACTTCATGTTTTCAACAGAGAACTCGGTCGGTTAAAATTGTGGGAATGGTGTTGCTAGGCAACAGGGGAAAATTTGGATGCCAGACATTAGCCAATGACTGAGCCAAATGATTTCGCTAGCTTGCTAAATATCTGTTCAATCTTTCAAAAGAGATGAGATGTAGACAAATGGCAAAAAAGTGAAGAAAAGATGGCAACATTTAACATTTCTCTCAGATGTGTTTGTAAATATGCTTAACCTCAATAATAATAATAATAATAATAATAATAATAATAATAATAATAATAATAATAATAATTTTACAATAATCTCGGCTTTCATTACAGTTTTTTTTCTTTATTACAATCAAGATATTGATAATGTTGTTTTTAAAAATATTTAATTACTGGTTTTATTTACAGGTTTTAATTTTTAAAATGGCCTTTTATCTTATTAAGCATAATATATCTAATATATATATTATAATAATATAGTATAACTTTAAAATATATATATATATTTTATTTTTTGGTCATAATAAAGCTATATCTCTCAGATACTATACCTGATTAACTAAAATTACGTGCAGAATAATAATAATAAAAAAAAAAATGTTATTTCTATTTTTTTTTGATAATTAGGTGAACAGTTCTTGTGACTGGACTCAGACATTTTGACCTGAAAATGTGATGTGATTAAATGATGAGCTTCAGTACGTGAGTCTCACCTTAATCTCTGGTTGATGACGCTAACGACGTTGCCGTTGTAATCACAGGAGCCGAGAGCGCTGAGTCCGTTCACACGCCGCTGAATCCAGAACAGCTTCCTCTCCACAGCATCGCCGGCCAAACACAGCAGTCTGTCTGGGACTTTCAGCACCGTGGTGATCAGGGCCCCCGTCAGATCCGAGCGCTGGATACTGGACATCACGCCGGCCGACAACCAAAACACATATCTATAATAATCACAAACGTTTACTTTAGTAATTATTAGTGCAGGTAATTTAGCTGATTCCTAACAGAAGATCAACACTCCATCGTTCTCCACCAACAGGAATTCAGTACAGCGTGTTCTTATCGGCTGAGAGAAACACACGTCATAACACATGATACGTTTTACTCTTTTTCTGCACTCACAACTAAATAAAAATAAATAAATGCCTTTATAGAAAAAATAAAAATAAAAAGTAAACAACAATTAGAAAGACAGATGACAAAACGTTTTAATTTCAGCTGAAATAAATTAATCAGAGATCATTCACTACATCAGAGACCAGTAAAATGATTTATTTTTTATTTATACAATTATTTAGTTATGAGTTGTTTTACATTCATCATTCTATTAATTCATTTAATATAATTCCCCCACTATTTCTCATAATTACTTAGTTTAAAATTGCATTAATTATTATGACGTTAATGTTATATTGTCTATAGTGTATAACGATATTAATTTTTATTTTATTTATATTGTTGTTATAAATACTTGTACTTTCTTTCTCAATGCCCACGCTCATAATGCATTATAGACTGATTTATAAGCGTTAATTAATCAGTCTTATGGTTCCATGACTGTGTTATGATGCTGCATCTTTATAAATACATTCATGGAACCATAAGACTGATTAATTAATGCTTATAAATCAGTGTATAATGCATTATGAGCGTGGGCATTGAGAAAGCAAGTACAAGTATTTATAACAACGATATAAATGTAGCTACAACTGTTATTATAATGAAGTACAGGTCTTGATGTGTCGTTATAAATGTATCTATAGAACAGTTATACTTGCTTATAAGTCATTATAAATGGGGCTATAATTCATTATTAGCATGAGCTTCATAGAAAGTGTTATCTACAGTGAACCTCTTGTAGTAGATGATACGAAAAAAAACAAAAAACAATAATTTTTCTGACACCATCCATTTTTTCTGACCAAATCACCTCCGAGGTCTTATGTACGAACATCTGAGGAGGACGCAAGGCAGCATAAGATCCAAAGAATCCAAATTATGGAATGTGTAATGGCTTTTTCTTTAGCTCGAGTGCTAGCCAACCGCTAACCCAAAATGTTTGTCATTTTGGTTAGCAAGTGACGAGCAGCACGTTGATGGATATCTGCGAGCAGAAGAAGCCTCGGTCTGTGTGAGACAGGAAGATCTTACACCCAGGTGACAGCCATGTCTGGAAAAACGGGACCGTCTGAAGCTCCAGCGCTCACTATCATGCTAGCATGCTAACAGGGTTCTTAGCCGTTTGCTCATCAGGAGGTTTAGTCATCCGCCATCTGTGATTCAGTCTCTAACCAGAAACCATTAAACAAATAGTACACATGTTGTTGTGAGGTTGTTGTGAGGTTGTTGTGAGTATTCGCACTTTTTACCTTTTGTTTGACTAGCTCGATATGCTAACTCACATGTGCCTTTTTTTTATTTTACCACATCTGTATGTTTTTGTATCTCAGTACAACAAACTGTCTGTAAAATATAACATTCACAGAATGACTAGCTGGATATGCTAACTCCTGTTGCTATGTAACTTTTATTTATTTATTTATTTATCTATTTATTTAAACCACAGCTCATGTTTGTTTTTGTAGTTCAGTATAACGAAAGTAATTTTTATCTTCTATCTTCTGACTTTTTCTCCTTGACTAGCTGGAAATGCTAACTCATATCCCAGTGTAGATTTTTTTTCACAGTAGGCATGCAAAGAACATATTATATTAAGGTACAATTTTATTTTATATTTTAAAAATACTAACATTTTTTAAACTCTGTGCAGCCTGTAAAAATAAATCATTTGATTCATCAAAATACCAAGTTGAAAATAAAGCTGGTGTAATTAATTTATTTTACGCTTGTTATTCTTATTTTTATTTTATTTACTTTTATTTTTTATTTATTTTTTGCACTAAGGCCAAGCATGCATGGTGAATGTGCTATATCTTGTATTAAGGAATGCTGTGTTTATATTATACGCTCACGTTCGGAGGAAAAGAGACCAAAACGGCATCATGTGACAGGGTTTTATTGAAGTATTTCCGGTTTCCTCCATCCATGACCCTGATGAGTCTTCTGCATTTTCAGTGGTTAAAGCCACTTGTTCAGTGATGATGGAAGACCAACACTGTGATAAATAATATTAATAATAATAATAATAATAAGTAATTTTTGTTCTGAAATCGTTGCCAAGGCCTCAGACTCTTTCTCAGTTTTTTTTTTTTTTGTCCTCTGCCATCTAGGATTCGTTTTTTTCAGGTTTAAACAAACTTGGCGGTATTTGCGCTGACCTTTTGGCTCTCACTGTTTGACAAGCTGGATATACAAACACACGTGAGCGTGTGGTTTTCACTTTTGTACACAAACTGTGGGATGTGAAGGGACTAATCCCCTGTGTGTTGTGCTGTTAGAGTAAAATAATCAGTGACATGAGAGAGCGGAGTTTACCGCCTGTTACCAAGCGCTACATTCCTCTTTTACCACAGAACATTATCGACTATCATGTTTTTTTTAAATATACATTTCTTTAATGTTTAAGTCATTAAAGAATTACATAATACTTTTTTATCCATTTGTAGTTACATCTATTGTTGTGGAACCTCTGTTCGTTCCTGTTCTCGCTTACATTATAGCAGCGATAAACAGCCTTTCCCTCACCAGCCTTTCTTTTATCGCTTAAAAACGGAGCTTGTTACGCGCGTCACCGAGAAACCGCAAAGCGTAAACTCCTCTGTGAAGTTACAAAGCGCTGACACTGGAGACTCCTTCCAAACATGTTAAATAAACACCTCCTAAAAGAAAAAAAATTAACATATAAATGATTTCCCGGAGCTTTCGCCGTACGAGTCCCTGTGAATGATCTGTTGCTATAGAAACAATACCGCATTACTTATATTTAAACCTGTGATTTGGTGCTGCACTACATTCAGAGCTGCTGTTAATTAATCAACAGCATGTGGTAGAAAATAAGTGAAGGACTGGGAACCGGATTTGGATTTTTTTTACCCTGCGTTTGGATCGATAACTACGCTGCTCGGCTGAGTCAGGTCTCTCAGCAAGGTTTTTACGTTGTGTCCGTCTGGATCTGCTCTCCGGATCGTCCCTGATTTCCTGCTGCTCCAGTACACTGAGTTTCCTCTCCAGTCCACAGCCAGGCCTGAGATTCCTTTCCCCAGTGACAGAAGTTTCTAGAAAGATGTGACAAATTCTCTCAGGAGCCGAATAACGATAAATAAATCCTAGTTTCTAAAGCTGCACTTTACACAAAAGCTGCATTCATATATTTAAAATGAATATAATGAACCCTGTGACCTTCTCTATTATGTATAAATTGGACATTTTATGTTCTATTAAGGTCGAAATGGAGATCAGTTAATCTCATTGATGATCAATTTAAACAGTTTTAATGTAAATTTTGAGCCATAAATTCCTCTCTCGAGCTCGAGGAGGCTCCAGAAACGGACAGAATTGAGCAAATTTTTTTTAATTCTGATTTACACTTTTATTCCATCTTGTTACTCTCGGGGTTCGACGTCTGCATACAACGACAAAACAATTTGCGAGACACAGTTTGCAGTAAAAGATGCAGGTTTATAAGCGGAGTAAACATTCACAAACACAATGCACCACATTCGCACAAATTCCTAATGGACTCACAGCTCCGTGATATAATTAGAGTTTTGAAATCACCTGAACGCGCGTCCCGTCCAACTCGACCCGGCTCAGGACGCCTGTGTGTGTGTCGACCCAATACACTCTTCCTTCCCTGTAGTGGACGTCCATCAGCGCGGCGTTTCCCACGCCAGACGCCAGCCTTTTTCGACCGCCGCCGTCCAGGTTGATCCGGAGAATGACGTTTCTGAGGCCAACGAGCAGATACGGCTCGGGATCTTTACACAAAACCGCGTCGGTGTTACTTCATTAATAACTTCATTAATTACTTACATTAACATTAACTTTAACTTTAACACGTTACATCAAATCCCATAAAAATAAACAGTACATTTGCAAATGAGAATCTAACTATTATTAACAATTATTGTGTTAATAAAAGGTGTCTAATGTTTAATATTATTAAGTTCTGTTCTGTCTTCTCATCCTGAGGTCTACAAGCTTCTAGTATTCTCATCCTGAGGTCTACAAGCTTCCACTCTTCTCATCCTGAGGTCTACAAGCTTC
>JAKKZJ010000007.1:1125942-1130942 GCA_033441845.1 Pangasius mekongensis
CAACACCACTGTAACCAATCAGAACACAGTTCCCGCCCCAACACCACTGTAACCAATCAGAACACAGTTCCTGCCCCAACACCACTGTAACCAATCAGAACACAGTTCCCGCCCCAACACCACTGTAACCAATCAGAACACAGTTCCTGCCCCAACACCACTGTAACCAATCAGAACACAGTTCCCGCCCCAACACCACTGTAACCAATCAGAACACAGTTCCTGCCCCAACACCACTGTAACCAATCAGAACACAGTTCCCGCCCCAACACCACTGTAACCAATCAGAACACAGTTCCTGCCCCTAATGTCACTGTAACCAATAAGAATGCAGTTACCAGATAATGTAACAGTGTAATCTGCCTTAATCTTCTTTCTCGTTTTGCTTTTATCTGTTTGTTAAAGTAATTTATTGTTGTTTATGTTTCAGTTTTATGCCTAACGAAGGCCCTGCTCTCGGGTTCTTCCTTTCCTGAGTGGACCCAAGTGTGGGCGGGGCTTAGGATTGTTCAATTGGTGCAAATCAATCAAGAACAAAACAAAAGAAACTAAATTATTTAAAAAGAAATAAGTCATTGTAATAGTTGAATCACTGTGTAGGCCATCAAACAGTACAGAGTTACAGAAACGTAGAGAATGTATTGACTACATTCACAACGAGGACAGATTATATTCCGACTATATTCAGGAATAAATTTTGGCACACTCACTTATTTGGCATTTGAAACAGACGAGCGTGTCGATGTGTAATACGTCTACTGAACTCACAGCAAAACATTAGGCAATAATACATTAAGGTACTAATTTTTTCCTTTTTCTTGCATTCATATTGTAAACGTCATTTTTTCTTAATTTTTTTTTAAACATATAACAATATAACATAACGTAAGATAACATAACTGCTACCCTGATTATTGATGAAAATACGAAAAAACATGAAATTAAGAGTAAGATTCAGAGTAACATAAACATATCTGCGGCACCACTATCAAAACCGATTGCAAAAAGTCAAACATCGCTAGATATCTCCATATAAACACCGAAATGTTAATATTATACGACTAATAAATTACGTAAGCAATAGATTTGGCTTTTTTTTTTAAAAAGTATGAAACTAAGAGCTGAGCTCGAAAAGTACACGGAGATTAAGATGTACAAGTTGTTATACACGCAACCGGTATGTAAGCAGATTTATTTAAAAGCATTTTTATGTGAAAATACATAGAAAATGTTTTTATTGTATTTTTTTTTTGTTTTATTAATAAAAGAACGTAGTGTGCTTGAGCCAACATGGACGACAAACTAGGCATGTGCCGATATTCAAGTTTTTAAATTCATATCGCAACATTTGTCTAACATTTTATCATGGCTTATAATAATATCGCAATTTTTAAAATTTATAAAAATGATTACTAAAGAATTATATCGTGTTCAAACTCAAGTACTGCCTAGAAAGGCTGCCTGTCTAGGGAATACGACAGAACTGTAAATAACACAATGATATTACGCATCGTACACGTGATTATCGGCACATGCCTAGACGAAACGCACTGATGCTCCTAAGACGCTAATTTCACGCTCGTCGGAAAAACCCATCCGTGACCAGGGGAAGTGACCTCATCACCTCTTTAGGTGTGTTTTTAGGGGCAAAGATGTCACTGTGATAGTTGTGTGTGTGTGTATGTGTGTGGCACAAATGTCTTTTCGCTATTAAAACATGGCCTCTGTCTCTCATCCAGGATATATAAAGAGAGAGAGAGATAGAGAGAGAAATAGACAGAAGGAGAGAGAAAGAGGAAGGGATAAACCATTTTAAGGCACTCAGCGGGGGGGATTTCCCTCACGAAAGGTCGGTTAAGCTGACGTTCATGCCAACGTCGGGCCCTACGTAGGGCACAGGGTGGACGCCTTTAGGGAACTCGGGACTCATGACACGGCCGTTCTCCCCTGTGCTCCCAGTGACAGACAACCTCGCCTTGTTCCTCATCGCATCCGAAAAGGTCACCTGGAAAACACACACACACACACACACACACACATATGTGTGGTGAGGTTTAGGAAAATCTATACATAGACTGTTTGTGCCTTATCATGGAGACTAGGGGTGGAACGATATGACACGTACGTAACTGTCCATCAAACTATCATGAATTTTGGATAATACTGTTATTTCTGTGTATTATGGAATATTTCTCTTTTGCTAAAAAAATATAATTTATTCAAGAAATTCCCTCCTTTCGCCTAAATATAGTTGATCAGCCAAAATCTTTAGATGCTTACATCTTTAATGCTTAATTTTTGCTTACTAATAAACTTCTGTCTCACCTCCTGATCTTGTGTAGGACACAGTGAGACTTCCTGTCTTCTCTAAATACTAACAGAACTTTACCGTATAGCTGAGCGCTGTAAGGTTTTTGTGGGTGCCGCCATCTTGGAAAATCACTTGCAATCACTTATTTCTTTTTCTCGAGCAGTTTGATCTCGCTCAACGTTGAATTTATTCCACAGGAAAACTACTTCACCCACTTAACCCACTCGTGAGAGAGACGTGGGCTAGTTTACTAGCTAGTGGACATGTTTCAAATTTGCGTATTTATGTATATTCACAGATCTTGGCATTTTTAATCAGTCCTTGGCTCGTTTTTTGTCATCTTCAAGGCCTAAAAGACATTTTTATGTCACCATGTCTGTTTTGTAGACATGCTCTATGTCACTATGTCTGTGTTTATTCCTTACTTCATTAACGTACTATTGTACATTTTACACTTTAAATATAAGATTATGTGACTTAGCTATGCACACACTGGGTGACTGGCTACACTTAGGTTTCGGGGGACGTACGTAACTGATGTAACCGATATACGTAGCTATTTAAGATTACATTGTCATGGTATACTGTCATACAGATAAATCGTTACACCCCTAGTGGAGATGTTGATGTAAACCAGATACAATATGAAGTAGAAGAACATTCAAAATGGAGACACAAAACAAATAAAACATCATCACTGACGTTACTGTAAATACACACCAATCAGTTAATCACATTAATCACACTCACAGGCATTATGATAACCCTGTGTCACACTAGCTAGTCCCATGTGTCGCTTGTAGTTTGTCTCTTGTGGGCGTGGCCTGTTCACCATTTTTTAGTTCTAGTGCTAAATGGTAGTAGCGATGTATCGCTTCTAAAGCTAACCAGTTAAACACAAATTAAATAACGCACTAATCAGTGTGAAAATCGATGGCTTGATTTACATGTTGTATTCGTTCCATTAGATTAGCAAAGCGGGCTAAGTGTACTAGCTACGTACACTCACCAGAGACAGCAGCCATCTCTGCTACTTCCTTCCAAGCTTTATTTTTTTCATAACCTCTTCATATACATTTAATGAGAGGTCGTATATGACAGGAGAAGATGAAACCATGCTTATACGTTTTCTAACATTTTTGCAGGAACATGTCACAGGCAGGAACTAAAGTTCCAGTTCCAGTTCATCCCAAAGGTGTTCAGTGGGGTTGAGGTCAGGGCTCTGTGCAGGACACTCGAGTTCTTCCACTCCAACCTTCACACACCATGTCTTCATGGAGCTCGCTTTGTGCACAGGGGCATCGTCATGCTGGAGCAGGTTTGAGTCTCTTAGTTCCAGTGAAGGGAAACTGTAAAGCTTCAGCACACAGAGACGTTCTGTACAACTGTGTGCTTCCTGCTTTGTGGTAACAGTTTGGAGAAGAAGCACATATGGGTGTGATGGTCAGGGGTGCACATACTTTTGGCCATATAGTGTAATTGAAAAATTACTTTGTTGCTTACTAGTGTGAAAACAGGGTAATAACGATGATGATGATGACGATGATGATGATGATGATGATGATGATGATATTGATGATGAGGAACAGCTGAACAGTCATACACGAAACCAAACGAAAGATGGAGGAAGGAAAGTGTTTAATGTTTCACTCATTACGGGTGACGTAATGAGGCTCGGGAGGGAAAATAAGACATTACTGCATTACATACGATCCACCTTCGTCCAAAATCTCCTCATTCACTAGCACACTGAGGGGAAATGGGGTAGATGGAAAGCGTGCACTGGGGGAAGGGGAGAAGAATAGCACAGATTCGACGGCCGCGTATCCTACCCCCTTAAATTTTTACACTTTCGATCCCATATACGTTGTACCCTTCCTTATAAGTGGCAAAATTCTGAGAATTCTGCGAGGAAGTGGGATTAATATTCTGTGCACTCTTTGCCACCTTCATGCGCTTGGCCTCAGCGCGCGACTTGTAACAGAACTCGACCAGAGCCACCAGCATGGCCAGGCCCAAACCGCCCACCAGGATGTAGAACACACCGGCCACGTTGCTCAGGCTGAGCGCACTCGTCTTTTCCTGAAAGAATGTACACAAAACGGACGTAAGAATCCAGAAAGGGTGGCGCAAACACTCTCACTACACAGCAACCAATAAGCACATCAATACAAAGCACAGTTCAGAGAAAAATAAATGGAGAGGTTGGAGGAGGATGTAAAATCTGGTGCTGCTGAGAGACAGGATGTTTCAGATGGACGTTCCAGCAAGGGCGTAGATTTTAACGTAGGCGCATATTACAATGGTAATAGAATTTGATATCTTGCATCTAATCACAATAATCGTCTTTTCTGTTTCATGGACAAAAACTAGGCGCAACACAGATGTCTCATGAACAAAGGCAAGGACGTCTTAATCGCAACGTTTAGCTCACTAGGAATCTGCTAACGTTTTATCACATTAACGGTATCATTGCAATATTAATATAAATAATTACATGGTTGTTTGTAGGTATATCACATCTGCCCAGATTCCGTCCCTGTTCAATTTCCACAATCCTCATTTATCCCCCATTTAGTCATCAATTTCCTTATATGGTCAATTTCCTGTTCTAGATTCCTGTTACCGTGGTAATTAATGAATCTTACTTGTTGCTTGTTGGCCCTGATTAAATTCTCCGTGACTATGT
>JAKKZJ010000007.1:1135942-1145591 GCA_033441845.1 Pangasius mekongensis
CGCCCAGTAAGTTTTTAAGCCTTTTCTTAAAAGAATGTGGAGTCTTTTTTTTTTTGATAGATTTGATAGATTAATACTTATGTAAATGTAATATTTAATCACCAAAAACATGCTTTTGAAAGTGTAATGAACTGATTGATAAGTGAATGATAACATTTTCCAGCCACGTGTTCCTGGAGAGTTACGTTTCCTGGTAAAGTTTTAAGCTGTTTCTTAAAAGATTGAATTTTTTTTTTCTGTAAATAGATTAATAGCCTTCAAAATATTTCATCATAAAGTTATAAAGTTTAGGGTGACTTTAAATATGCAAAAAAACTTCAGTTCAAGTGAATAATGAATTATGCAAATTTGCTGTATATCCCTGCTATTAATAGTGATGCAGATTTTCTATCTGTTGGGAAAAGCTTTAAAAACCTGATGCTCCTGTGTTTTTCATTCTGTTTGGCGAATTTGGTTTCAAATATTTAACAAATCAGAAACCTACCATCATTTCCGATCATATTCTCTGTCTACTTCCTTTGTTTCCGCATAGTCGATGCTCATTTATTCCCCCACTCTAAATTTACTTCAGATTTGTGGGGTTTTTTTCCGTATATATATATATATATATTTGAAATAATTTGCCTCGACTAGATCGGTCTTATACCAACCAGGTGACATGAGCACAGCTGCATCAGGGTAGGTGGGATACTATAACAACATTGGGCACATTGTTATACTATTCCACCCACCTTAATGAGGATCCTTTGGGCGTGGCGATGCCGTAGCCTTTCGAGTCGAGGTTCCCGCCGACCTTCATGGTGTCGCAGGGCTTCCGCTGCTCGATGTACTCGTTCATGGTGGACTCCAGCAGGTAGGCGTACTTCCCTTTCGACTTGCGCACTCTCATCACTCCCTCCGCTGTCGTTTTCACGAAGACGGACGGCTCGGCGCTGCGCATGTACGCCCACATCTTCTCAAAGAGAGCAATTTTGGATCGCTGGAGGGAAAAAAAGAGGAGGAAAAGAGAGACACGAGGGACATCATGCTGCTGCTTTATGGAGAAAAATATCCAAAAAGTCCAATAAAAACAGTACCTCATCTTTTCTCTCCTAATATAACAAGGATGCTTTATTACATTTATAGATTATCACGATTTTACAGCATGGCAGGCTAAAAGAGAGGAAAGGGAGCAGTGTATGTTATGTTAAAAAAAATGACACTATATTAGATATACTGTATAACTAATACAGAACTTTTAATCGTTTTTACATCTGGTGCTAAATCTGGTGCTTTTGATCATTTTGATTTGTTTGCTATTTGGCTTGGTTTCATTTCACATTGCACACAATTAAAGGGGCAAAAAAAGTCTGAATGGCGTGAATGGCTGTCATGTCAAAGCCAGAATTAGCATACTATTATATACATCTAACTACAACTCCCAGAATGCTACATGGCCTACAAACATGGCCGCCGCTGACTACAATACCCAACACACACAAACTCTATAACGTTCAACCTCACCTTCATTCTAATCACACACACCTGAACCCAATCACAGCCTCAGCATTTAAAGACTCTCATTCCACTCACTCTGTTCAGTATACGCTCTGTGTTTCATGCTCGTAGGAATCATATTTGTTTATGACATCCAGTGTTTATTTTCTCTTTTTTGTTCTGTTCCAAAGCTCCAGAATAGTGTATATGGAAACTTAGGTCAAGATTAATCACAATTTAATTCAAGGATTTCTCTAATCATCACTGAAACGGACGTCTCAGTAACAAAAGTAGAAATCAGGATGCTTATTAATATATACTGAAATAAAATGATCTTCAGTTCCGCTATGAGACTTTTCTAATCGATCTTCGAAGCTCCTACCATGAAAAACTCTTTGGTTGATCCGGAGTCGAGCGTCCCGTAAGCGATCTCGGTCTGTTTGGCTAGATCCTCGGCGCTCTCGATGGGCGACACCATCCTCTCCACGGTGAGAAACGCGGCCAGGTTGGCCGTGTACGAGGAGATGATGATCAACGTGAAGAACCACCACACGCCGCCCACGATACGGCCCGAGAGAGACCTGAGAGACGTTTCACATCCTGTTAGAAATTCACTCAGTCCTCGTTTTACTGCTATGAGCCTCTAACAGTAACGACACTGAATTCACCAGCAAGAACTGCAGTTTTCACTAATACACGTCCGCAAGAGTGTGTTCTTATTTCTGTTTAATACTGAGTCACTACCTGCTGACTTCAACACTGTCGGAACATGCGCTTTTGCGGCTTAAATAAACTCTGTGGCTTCACTGTAATTTGAGAAACATGAAGTCATTTGTAAAAATCGAAGTAAATAAATCCATTTAACATGTTTATGTAACATGTATGGAAGGAGTCTCCAGTGTCAGCGCTTCGTAACAGTCAGAGGTGAAGCTGTAACTTTAAGTTTTCCGACATCTTCAGGACAGACGAGTTTACGCTTCTTTGCGGTTTCTCGCTAACACGCGGAACAAGCCGTGATTTTTTTTTTTGTCTTATTAACTTCAAGAGAGAGAAAAAAGAGCGGCTGCCGAGGGAACGACTGCCTATAGCTGCTATAACATAAGTGACAACAGGAACTAACTTGTTCTGCAGATGTTCCACAACATTAAATGTAACTATAAACAGATAAAAAGTACACTCTTTCATTCCTTAAAAAATAAAACTTGTAGTTGTTGGCAAATTGCTGGGGTATCAGAGGAATAAACAACTTGGGGACGTGCTGTTCTAGGAAAATAATCAACTTTGTATGGTAACAGTAAGTTCACTTCATCACACCGTCTCATCGTTGATTATTTTTCTACAACGGCACGATGCGCATTGTTTTATTATTTACATACATGCATTCTCTTGACACTCCAATGAGTTCCACAGAGAAAATATCAAAGTTGATTGATTGATTGATTGGTTGATTGATTGGTTGATTGATTGGTTGATTGACTGATTCTCATTGATTGGTTGATTGATTGGTTGATTGGTTGATTGATTGATTGATTGGTTGATTGATTGGGTCATTGATTGATTGGTTGGTTGGTTGGTTGATTTGATTGGTTGGTTGATTGATTGATTTGATTGATTGATTGATAGTGTTCTGTTTATCTACACACCTACATCCTCAACCCTTCTTCTGTTCTGTAAAGGTTCTGATTAGGATCAGTTCAGAGCAATGCCTTCTGGGTAATCTGCTTCTGAAGTCTACAGTGATGTCATCTTGATTTCTCATCTTTGCTCTTTCATAACAAATGCTAATTTAATTTATTCAAATGAATTCAGCACAAAACGAAATGTTGTAAACGTGGGTTAGAATGTGACTCTGAATGTACGATCAGGCTTTAAACCGAATTTAAAAAGATGCTAATATTAATAATTACGGTATGAGGCTTAGGAATGTATAATACTCTTGTATAACTTTTCCATTACAAAAGAATAAATTATGTAACTTTTAATAGCTACTTTGGATCATTTTATAAATGCTGTATGACTAATGAGTGGCTTTGTGGCATTGAAAAGCTTGGCTGGTGTGGTCTGTGTCTCTGTCCTACCGTTCAAGTGTAGAATTAAGAAAGTGGTCTGAAAAAAGAAAACCCTCCAAATAGTGATTTTCTTAAAAAAAAAAAAGAAATCATAAACACTACTTGTGTGGTTAAGCAGTAGGTCTTGCAGCATATCTTGTATAATGCTTGTATAATAATTAGCAAATTTAAATCTGTAAGGATTTTTGGTCTAAAAATATATATATATACTCAGTTCCTTACTGAAGCTAGTTATCCATCTGAGTTAGCAAGCTGATGCCATACGCACATACGTGAAATTAAATGGTTAACTTTTTGACTTTGATTCATTTTCTATAACAGCAGTTCTGAAAGTAGCGCAGGTTTATGTTAATGCACTCCGTTTCTATAGTAACAGCTCATTCACAGGGACTTGTGCAGCCGACGCGCCACATAAACGTAAATTTAAAAACGTGTGCAATCAAGTTTTCCTGTAAGGAGAAATGTGTTTCTGTAACATCGATGGAAGGAGTCTCCAGTGTCAGCGCTTTGTAACAGTCGGAGGTGAAGCTGTAACTTTAAGTTTTCGGAAATCTTCAGGACAGAGGAGTTTACGCTTCTTTGCGGTTTCTCGCTAACATGACATCGCTAAGATGACTTGTTAACGTCATCTTCCAGAGAGAGGAGAAAGAGAAGCTGGTGAGGGAACGGCTGTTTATAGCTGCTGTAACGTAAGTGAGAACAGGAACTAACTTCTACATCACTCTGGTATAAGAGGAATAAAACACTTGGGGATGTTTGCTTCATCACACCATCTCACTAGTGATTATTTTACGATTAATTGCATTCGCTGTATAATTTCTTGCACTTCCCCAATCACTGCTTCCTTATTAGGTAAGTTTTATCACGTGCTCTTTGTCCAGCGTATGTTACACTACAGGATTTCCTTCAGTTTTGTGTTCCTGCGGTTCCCTGGTCCAATTATTTCTAGTTTATATTCTTCTACTTTCCATATTTTCCTACTTATTCTAGTTCAGTTCATGTTCTGCTTTCATCTCGCTTTGTCCTCTGCCAGCATTTTTTTTCATTTACAGGATACAAATTTACCTCATGACTGCCCGAGGTCACCGTCTCACTAAGGACACTGTGATTTGTGACGCGGCCGCAGTAAAGAGACTGCAGACTTACATCATATCCGTCTGGGCCGTAATGGAACGTAACAAATCAGAGACGAACCTTGGCGAAATATCACATCCTTGTCTCATAAAGGCTCCGAGCGAGAACCAGAGGCTGTTAAATATCCCAAATTCATTCGTAGACTCGCTGGTCTGGATCTGTCCATCCTCGTATTCCTCCGTGTGCCACTCGTACGGGCTGAAACGGCTGACCAGGAAGAGCACGACGCTCACGCCGATGTAGGCGAACACGATACACATCCAGATCTCGTACGCCAGAGGGTCCAGGAACGAAAACACGCCCGGCTTGGACTTCTGCGGCTTTTTGATCATGATGGAGATGCCCAGGCTCATGAAGGGCTTCGAGAAGTCGATCACTTCCTCTCTGACCAGCGTGATGGTCAGTGGAGCCACGGCGATGTCAGCTTTCTGTAGAGGAAGAGTGGAAGTAGAAGTGTTTTGTGTTTGGAGTGCACTTTAAAGTAATTATTTTTAAAAACCATAGCCAGTGTGTTATAGTCTCACTGTAACTGAGACTCTGAAGAAGATTCTCCGATTATTACTGAAATTATTATCAGTGAAACTTCTCCATGCTGCCATGTTGCACGTCACTTAGTCTGATTTTGTACAGTTAGGCAAATTTACAAATGTAAATAGACACAAATGCAAACTATGGACTGGTACCTGAGGAAAGGATTAAAAACATGGAACTAATACGAGCAAATTTATTACCTACAGCATTACTTCTGTCTGTTTTTGTTCCTTTAATAATTACTATTGTAAAACATTTAATACTGTTACAGAATGATTATTATTATTATTACAAAACATTTGTTACTTTTCCAAATCAGTTATTACTATTACACAATGTTTGTTACTATTGAAAAACATTTATGACGGTGTTCTTTAATTCTGCAAAAACCTTTTCTTAGATTTGCAAACTATTTATTACGCTAACAAAACGTTCATTACTACTGAAAAAACTTTATTACTATTGCACAACATTCGTTACTAACGCAAAATGTTTCTTACGGTAATTACAAGATGGCAGCTTAAAAGTTGTTATTGGGAAATTTGTTGTTTCTATGGAAACACATACAACACTTGCTGCATTCATGAATGATATACCTTTTATCAGGCTTTAGTTGCTAATATGACAAAAAAAAGGGCTATTTCAGATTTATTCAGGAGAAATTATTAAATTAATTTTGACCTAACGTTAAAACTCATGTTAATCATCATCATCATCAATCAAAAAAAATTCTAAGTTAAAATTACAGAATGAGATTTCACTTAATGTTTCCATGTGGTCAGTTGCTGTGGTCAGGTTTTTGAACATAAACACAAGATGGAAATCTGTTTTTAATGAATAGATAGAAAACAAATGTACATAATTACATTATTTTATAATTACTCCAAGCTCTCAGTTTTTAGACCCTGAGCTGCCAGGTTATTAGATTAGTTCACTTCATCATTTTTTTTCCCACTCACCCCATAAACCAACTCTCCGACCATCCCGTTCCAGATCTTCGTCTCTGCGTCTCGGGCTCCGTATTTTCCATCCCCTACTATTTTCAGGCGATATTTAAAGCCGCAGTGTTTGGCGATTTCAGCTGCCAGGTCGACACAGTAACCCTCGTACCTCTCGTTATCCACAAACAGGTCTGCGTTCTTCTTCAGCATCACGTACGGTGCTTCCTGAAACGGAGCGCGCACTTCGTCACACGGTCTACTACACAATTCACTACGATTACAACTCTTTTGTACTGACGAGTCCAAAGGTTTGAAAAAAAAAAAAAGATTTACTGCTATTTTACAGTTTATGCACCAAAAAAACAGTATCCGTAGGAGTAAAATAAAATAATGTGGGCATGTCATGAAACAAGACCAGAATTCAGAACATAAGTTCAAACCATCTGAAGTCAGTTATATAAATTATTAGAAAATATTTGCATCATCTTCAGTCATTTTGATTTTTGCATTGTTCATATCTAGTATGCACCGTTTTACCATTTTTTAATGAAACCAATCAAATTTATTACATTTTCAGCCTTCTGTATTTCATCCTAAGGGTGCACAAACTTTTGCACTTCACTGTAAACTGTACAGTGAGCTGTTTTTTCTTTTTTTTTAGGGGTTAATGATAAACATTTTTATCATATGTGATTCCTGAAGCTCAGTTAATTAAAGTGCTCAAGGTTCTCACCAGAATGGTGGTGACTATCACCGTCTTGTTCTCCAGACCCATCGTATCATTGGGGAAAAGGTCCGATTTTGTGACCGCCATCTTGTCCATTTCATTCCAGTAACCAATCTGAAAAACAGACAAGCGAATAATGAGAACTTATTCTCTGACATTATTCATATTGACCCATTAAGCTCTAAAAAAGGTTCTTCTTCAGATCGTTAACGGTTCTAGCTCTCACAAGAGATTCTACTAAGAACATTTTAAGAAAAGGAGACATTCCTTTGCAGAACCCTAAACAGATATTTAATTGGTTACCTTGATAAAACCTTTTTTTTTAGCGCTATCTAGGACCTTAGAACAGATGGTTTCATCTAGAACCCCTTTATCTAGTTTCATCTAGAACCCCTTTAGGATGCTGATGATCCTTAACTCTCAGTAGAACCTACGATGGACCCTTTTGTCCAAGAGTGGAGCTAGTTAGGTAGGTGTGTACGTTGCTTACACCTTTAAAAGATTTAAATAATTAAACCTAGAGGGTTCTGGCGTAAGTAGTAGAAGAGAACTCCCTTTAAGGTTCTAAGCAGAACAAACCTCGCTTTAGAGAAAGGTTTCCAAGTGGTACCGCTGTAGAATCAACGAGCCCTTGATGAACCCTTTTATTCTAAGAGTGTTGCTGATGTAGTCTACAACCCTTTGTCTCTCTGTGGGAACCCTTAAGGACTCTACAATAGTGTTTCCCTATTAGAGAGGGTTCCAAGTAGAACCCCCTTAACAATCCAAAGAACTATCGAAGAACCATTTTTTTCATAATTTAGTGCTCCTAACCATTCAAATAACTACTAGAGAACCCCTTTACTATAAGGGAGTAGGCTCTTGTCTATAAAAACAAAAATCTAGAACCAAATCTCAAAGGGTTCTTTGGTTTATTGATGCTGGGGAACCTTTAAAGGTTCTATGTAGAACCCTAAAACCGAACTGTTGATCATCCAAGGTACTGTTGATGAGCCTGTTTTTCTAACACGGCAAAGAGTAGTCGTCTATGTTTCCTACAATGTTTGGATAAAAATTGAATCAAGAACCGTTAATTAATCGAAAGAACCCTTGAGAGTCTAGAACAGTTAACCATCCAAAGAATGCTAGAGAAACCTTTTCAGAGACAACAGACCGTGTTATTTTTTTTTGGTTTGACCTTCTAAAGGGGAACTATTAAAAAGCCCTATGCAGAACCCAGACAACAGAAAGTTGAGAAAGAAGAGAAGGTTTCAAGTGGAACCTTTAGAAGATAAGAACCCTTAAAGAAGCCTAAAAGGAGGGTGGAAACTACACACTGATAGTAAAAAACAAAAACAAAAACAAAAACAAAACTTATTTTCGTCCGAGTCTTGGAATGGACTCGTACCTTAACAGGACCGTTGTTCTTCAGCTCCATGACGTGGACGGTGTAATTCACTCTCCTGCCGTACTGATCGAACTGGATGCTTCCGGTTAGACCTTCGACGCGCACCTGAGAACACGAGCACGTGATGAACAACACCTGATTTTACCTGAAACCTCGAGTCTCGTTTCCATCCCAACTGTACATCAACAAACCTGAAAATGTCCGCTCTCCTCTAATTATAGGCTCATTATACCTTGTGGGATATATAGGGGTGTGTGTGTGAGTGTGTGTGAGTGTGTGTGTGTGTGTGTGTGTGTGTGTGTGAGTGTGTGTGTGTTGTTTACCTGTTTTAGCGCACGTTCGATCTCCACACCCTGAGCCCACGGCACGGCCGGGTTCGCCAGGCAGTCCCCGTTATTAGCCCTGCGCGAGATGTCGATCCTCTGCTTGTGCAGGTAACGAAATGCTTCCGTCATCACCTGCACGGCGTCGTACGTCAGCGCTGACGTGTACTGAGGAAAAACAGAACTCATGGACTTCGGAATTCTGGGATATTAGCAATTTAGCGACCTTACATGTGGACTGTTCCTGATGCGCAAGCTCTTACATCACATTTCGAGAACATTTCAGAGACTGCAGCGCTCACCCTGATCTTGCTGTCAGCTCCTGGATATTCCTTTTCTTCCAGAGCTTCCCAGCGCTGGTCAAATTTGGACACTAGAGGATCTTCAAAATCCACAATCTGGAATCCTGACACGTTTGCTCCGCCGTACTGAATTTTGGACAGGTCTCCGTCCACAAAGCCCTGAAAGGCAAGAGTGAAGAAACATGACTTTAATTTAATCATGCTAAAACTTCTTTTTTTTTTCAGAATACTTAAGTTTACACTGTAGTGTACGGAATACTGTAGTGTACGGAATACTGCAGTGTACGGAATACTGTAGTGTACGGAATACTGTAGTGTAAAATATATGGAAAAAGTGTACAGAATTACTAAAGTATACGGAATACTAAAGTTTACATAAAATGTAAGTATATGGAATACTGAGTGTACAGTATATCAGTGTATGGTATATTGAAGTGTACGGAAGTATATGGAATACTAAAGTTGGCAGAATAGGGAATACTGAAAATACTGCATAGTAAAATGTAAGGAATACTGATGTATAAAGTATGATGCAGTGTAAGTGTAGGGAATACTGAAATGTAAAGTATAGCAAATTACATGGAATGCTGAAGTGTAAGGAATAGTGAAGTGTAAGGAATGGTGAAGTGTAGGGAATACCGAAGTGTAAGGAATGGTGAAGTGTAAGGAATGGTGAAGTGTAGGGAATACCGAAGTGTAAGGAATACCGAAGTGTAAGGAATGGTGAAGTGTAGGGAATACCGAAGTGTAAGGAATGGT